>BSSO01003923.1:0-15457 GCA_030267885.1 Mesembryanthemum crystallinum
AGAAAAGTTATGGGATTTTATGGGTTTTGAAAGCTAATTTTGGGACAAAAAATATGTTGTTTTTGAAAGCTAATTACGGGACGGAGGGAGTATATATTAGCATAATGAAAAACATTATATTCAATCCACAATAGTTAGAATAAGGTAAAACCATCCACAATATTGAATTTTCGCAAGATTATTGGTCAAAAATTGACGTTGAAAAAAATGTCTTAAATGGCGTTCATTACCCGGTGAGTCGACCCGGGCATGACATCTCTGGGTCAAGGTTGAGCATTTCTCAACCCGAACCCGAAAATGACCTGACCTGTAAATGACCCAAATCTGAAATGACCGAACCCGAACCCAACCCGCCCAACCCGTTTGACAGGTATAGTTGGCACTTAACATCATCTGTTTTTCAAAAATAATAATCACTTTGATAATTTTGTCCATTACATAAGGGAATAAAGTAACTACAACTTCTTTTGTTCATAAAATGTGAAAATAATGTCATGTCTTCCATGTTCCATCAGAGGTAAGTATTAAAGTGAATTTTTTTTTTTACCAGATCTCAAGTCACCAAAATGAGAATAGGTAAAATTGAGGCTACTAATTTA
Organism: Mesembryanthemum crystallinum; assembly: GCA_030267885.1. NCBI lineage: Eukaryota > Viridiplantae > Streptophyta > Magnoliopsida > Caryophyllales > Aizoaceae > Mesembryanthemum > Mesembryanthemum crystallinum. Next base: position 600 of record BSSO01003923.1, read on the forward strand.
ATATTACAGTATACGTCAGGGCACTAAAATGAATTTTTTCCTTGCCTTTTTGGCTTTTTCCTTGATTTTACTCCCTTCCCCTAAACTCCCAAACATATTTTAGGTTGCAAAATCATATAACTCCCTCCCTCAAACTCGATAATTCTTTTAGCAAAAGAAAAAAAAAAAAAAAAAAACTCAATAATTCTTTAACGAGTATGAGTCCAGCTTTATCATATTCAAGCTAAACATAGCTCATTATTTAAACATTACAGTTAAGGATAGCAATTCCGCCCGCATCCGCTGGATATCTGCTTCACCCAACCCGGTATCAGTGGATATGAATGATCTTAAATGGATGAAAGGCGGGTTGGATAGAGATATGGATGACAAGCGGGTCGGATATGGATATGGATAACAAGCGGGTCGGATTTGGATGGCAGCTTATCACCCGTTTATCTACCCTTGAGATACCATATCCGTTTAATAATATTTGTTCTTTTAAAAAAAAAAAAAAAAAAAAATTATCAGCAAGTATAGCAATTTTTTCTCAAATATGGTAGACTTTAAGTTTCTTGAGAGTGGAATAAGTGAGACTCTTTATGGTTTCACTCGTGCGAAGTGAGCCAATAACTTGGTAAGAATGCTTGAAATTCTATCAGTGTGTGTGATAAGGGCAAACTAGTAGGCATTAGCACATTTTTAAACTTTTGACGTTTTTAATGTCATTTTTGTGTTTATCTTAATATTTAAGTGTTTGTTAGTAATTTTGAAGTTTACTTTCATAAAGTTAGGAGAAAAAAGAAAAATTAATTTGTATAAATAAAATTTTGAAATACTTGGATGTCCGATGGATTATTCATTCACCCGCTTCATCTGTTGGATATTGATTGGACGGATGAAGATCGGTAAATGAATATGAATGGAGGTAAATAAATGGATATAGACATAGATATGACTCCACCCGATCCATATCTGGTCCATTGTCATTCCTAATTACAGCCGGTAGCCAAAGAAAATGATGTTGGCTGTAACATGGAAATTGATTGGCTGGACCTTCTTGCATTTGGTTTTGGTCATCTCTTTTAAGATATGGAGTAGTAACGCAAACGCTCAATAAAAGACTGGGATACCAAATAAATCTGGAGGGATGCATTTGCCATTTCACTGTACATTTAAATGTCAAAAATTACAACACACTAGGGTAAATTATTTTCCCATAATTAGCCAAAATTTGAATATGATACAATTGGGAAAAATTAACTGAACAACCTAATACAAATGACCTACACTGAACTGAAGGAAAGACCTAAAAGGAGACAAAATTACACATTTACAGCTGAAGTCAAATGAATAAATACATTGTGGTGTCAGGAAAAACATACACCAAAACATATCAGGTAAGACGCCTTTCGGCCTTTCACTGCGGTAGCCCCTTAAAAGTGGGGCTACACAGCTTCCAATTCTTTCCCATCTTTTCAAGATCTTCAGGGCTGATCACTAGCTCTGCCACAAAAATTCATTGCTAGTGCAACCCAAGCTAAAAAAATGGAACACTAAGAAATCATGGAGAGCCCCACTACGGTTTCGTTAACATCATCCAGGGATGCCTCGCCAGGTAAGAACCTTTGCTAGAACGGTTTGCAGGAAAATATACCCATAGTGGATCTCTTCTACAATCCGTATCCAGTTCTTGCTATACGATCCAAACATGACAAGGTGTACTTGACCGTCATCAATAAAGAGCACCAAGAATTTTGAAGCGGGATCTGGAAATCAAGAGGTCAAGTTAGAAACTAACATCTCAAAGACCAACTCATACGAATTCCGGTGAACAAGCATGTAATGGTTTGAACAAATCTTAAATTCAAGCTTAAATTTGAGATCAATAAATCTCGGTCTAGAAAGAAGCACCAGAGTTGGACAATTCATTAGTAGCTATAAATCAACATGAAAGCGCAGCAGGTAATTTTTTTCCTTAGGAAGAGATACCATGTTAGGAGATGCCATCAAGCTACAGTCAAAAATACATACCGACTGTCAAAAATAATCATTTCCATCAAAAAAAAAAAAGGTGTTCCACAAACACACAATAGTTCCTACCATAGTGAAAAAATATGTGATTATGCAATATTACAATTAAACATGTTCTAAGTCACCCTATCCCACTATTTTTACTCGCCCAGCAAGAAGAAAAGGCTGTACATATTTGTCTACTCCAAAGGGGCAAAAAGAGTCACTATTGGCAAAAATTCAACTTTAGATTATGAGTAAATCACAATGGCTCATTAATTGTCCTAAGCGTCTTGAAATTAATAATGTTACAAGCAGCTACCTTTCATATTTGGAAATAGCGTACATTTAACTCCTTTAACCCACCCAAGGTGGAAGCCTCATGACAAGCATTTAAGTAATGATAATGACAATGATGACCCGACAACAATAAAAGGATTTTTATATGAACCCACAGCATGTTTGCCACATCACTGAAACTAACATTTCAGTGTTCTGATGTTCCCCACAGCACACCCCGAAACAGCTAAAATACCAGTACTATGCAGCAGCATGCCAAATATACCCAGGTGAATAAAATTAATTAATGGATGGTGGTTGCACTTGTGGACTAGTGATAATCAGGAGGTAAAGAGGTATAAGATCATTGGACAACATTAGCTGGTTTAACTGCCTGGTTCATTCATCCAGTTGGACCAAATTTTGACTCCACTAGGGTGATTGATCTTTGCTCTGTCCATGAGTTATTCGAGTACCATCCTTGAGTCCCCATTTAACTGACTCAACTAGCTAAACCCGGTCTGATTTCTACATATTTGTATGTAAAAGGATTATTTTTTAGGCAAACAGGCTTTGAGTCCATTAAGGAATCAGAAATATATATATATGAAAAAACAATTGTCTAACAAAATTCAAGGTAAATGCAGAAATAGGCATACCAAAGCAGATGATGTGTCCTTTGAGCGAAGCAACCCATAGCAATGTAGAATTTAAAATGATGTGAGCTACTCGGACAAAACTTCAAGGCATTTGCCACTTGGAATTTGAAGTCAGGACTGAACCTGTGATCTTGAACTTCACCCCTAAATTAAAAATCAGCTCCATTAACCGCTGAAGTGTGCACACGTCTCAAACAATTATATTCATCAACAAATCCCCCCTGAGATATAGTAGCCAATATGGCCTATCAGAACTAAAGAGCAAGTGTGAGAATCTAGATATCGTAGGGTCCCTGAGAACAAATTCAACAATTCCAAGGTGAAACCAGGCAGAACCACCATATCTTGGCTCTTAGGTTAATTCAAATGGACTAATTGGGTTGTAGCAGCCATTGATCATGCCAAGATTCAGATGTTATCAAACAATTAATGCTTATACTACAGCAGTTTCAGCTTCAGCCAGGTACCAGCCAAGAGGAGCAGGAGGCAATGAAAGTATCTAAATCTTCAAGTTCCTTTAACCCCGAAGATTACAACCCACTTCCAAGATCATTTGATAACTGAAGTATCCCACGCATCTGAAGATATGGATTTTCCAACAGTTTTTCATTATTACTCTGCAAAATAGAATCGACAAAACATGAGACATATGTGGGTAGCTGGCTACATACTGGATAGTGTCGAAATATAAGGGAGCAGCAAGTCACATAAACTTGTATATAAGAAGACTTCCTTTATATGGCACTGCTCAAATTTTTTTTCTCAGCTTGAAACAGAATAAACATGAGATTTTTCCACTAGTATTCAACGTAATTCAAAGTGAATGACCCTTATACCTGCTGGGCTTTGAAAACAAGTTTCTGAAGCCTACGTTGATAGTTTTCAAAATCTGCTGTCATCATTCTCTGCATATTATGAACATAGAACTCTTTGTCAACCAGATCCTCACTTAAGAAGTAAACTCAAACCAAAGCAATTTAGAACCAACCAAGCAAGCAAGTAAATAAATGTCTTGCCTTCAAAAGGAAAGCTGAGGAGTAATAAGCAACCCTTGAGTCTGTGTCATCCAGAAGTTGACTGCAAAAAAAAACTTTCTTCTGTGACATCTTGAGGCATGTACCAGAATCCAACAGAAAAATAAAGAATTACCTGAAAAAAGCTTCTCCATCGACATCCTCAAAAGCAGTAGGATCTGCTGTGCATTTAGCAATCAGAAGTAAAAGAAGGGCAGCACGAATATCCGAAGTAGCGCCTGGTAGGTTTCCTCTTCCTTTGCTGCCAACAGAAACGCCCAGAGCGATATTATCCGTAGCTGCACCGGCAAGTTGAATTAGTGGCCAGTAAAATAACACAGCTGGAACTCGTGCAACCAACTGTAGGGGAACAACAGCTCTTCCTTGAAGAAGCAAAGCTGCCATTGATGACGTCTCACAGACCAAAGAACTATAGAAGTTATCAACATCCTCCAGTCCTCTCTGTTGAATATTCTCTTGCAGGGGGACACAGTCACCTAGATCAACCTTATTATTTAGGTCCATGCTACTTGAACCTCCACCACTCTGGCCTGCATCTCCATATGCCATTTCAGATGCTGGAGGAACTTTAAGGCAGAGTTGGGAGAACAAAATGTCACACATCTGCATAGAGATCCAAAAATTTGNAAAAAAAAAAAAAAACTCACATGCACAGAAAAAGATCCTGCCCAATGGAATCAACTCTTTTTATTACCCCTTGGCAACACTTTCTATTTCCACTCGGCAAACTGAACATTAAACAGCCTACAAATAGCAAAACTCCTTGAATAAACTACAGCTACTATCTGACTATCTGATATTGTTTGGTAACACAATGGGGCTTAACAAGGGGATCCACTTGCTTCTTTTCTCTTCATTCTTCTTGTTGATGACCGTAATTAGATGACTTTGAGGGTCCGTGACACAGGCGTGGTGGAGATCAAGTTGGGGTTGATGGTATTCTGGACTCTGGTCCCTTTTCTTCAGTTTTCACTTTGTATAGTACTCATCTACATCAACTGATCTAGATATTTTAAGAATACACTCAAAATTCTCCAAACTTAAAAGAAGAATCTGGTTTCGAATCAAAGTTAATATGGCTAAAAGCGCATGATCGGAAATGGGATTTAACATTAGTTACTCCTGATGAAGTTATATTCGCTTGCTTCTTTCGCTGGATGTTCTGTTTTTATTTGGCCTTTTCTTATCAAGGTGCTCCCTAAGGTGGCAATCCGGCACAATTATCCCTATGTTTGGGATCCGGTAGTTTCTAAAAATTCTATATGGGTGTATTGTTTTCTTTGGCGCTAGATCACTTTGTACCACTCTTGCCAAGAGTTCGTCCCTCTGACCTCCCACCTTCTTCTCTACCCTCCTGGGGGTAAACACTGCCTGTGACCCTCTTCATCTCCCAGGAGTCGCATGGTTTCACTTCAGTGCCAAAAGACATCAAATGAGGGCCATTTTGTGGAGCTGGGGCCAATGCGCAGTTGTGTGCTAGATTGGGGGTGGAACAAAAGAGAAAGATTCCAACAGCAGGGTCTCCAATGGCAGGTGAGCCCCAAATGGGCTTTCATCGCCACCAACTGTAATGTGGTGTCTGGTGAGTGGTGAGCCCCGCTTAGATGTATGCCGAGAAGCCAACTGCCAATAACTCCACTAGTGGCCAATGGCAAGCTATGTTACTCGGACTCGGGTACGGGTGTCAGATACGGATGGATCTGAGTATCGGACTTGTGATTGTTGAAATTTTAGTTCACGGGAACCCTATCCTAAAATTGGACACGGGTACGGGGATACGCATTTATACAAATACTTCTTTTTTCTTTTCTTTTTTTTTTTTTTTTGAGATATTATAATACTTGAAATAAGGGTTAAATTATAAATTCAGTAGCTATGTTTTATTAGAAGGCCTATCTAAAAGGAGGCCCGCTTACATAATCCAAAAGCTACACTTGAAAAGCCTTTAATTTAAAGGAAGCCCACCATTACTACCCAATAGGCCCAAGTCAGCGGAGCTACTATCTCAAAATCTTTTGAAGCATAGCTTGCATTGCTTGCACGTGAGTTATTACAGCTTTCTAAACCCCTACTTCCCCTAGCGCCGCTTATCGGATGAGAGAGAAAGAGAGCAACGAAGGGTGATGGTTGAAGACTTGAAGGTGCTGGCATGCTGCTCTCTCATCTCTCCTTTCTCATCTATCGCAGTTCTCATCTAGGATCTATCTCTCTCCATTCTCATCTCTGATCTTTCTCTCTCCTCTGCCTGGCTTTATCCGTGCCCATGAAACCGCTGTGTCTGCCTGCAAAAACCAAGGATCGGGTACAGATTTCATACCTGGATCCGTGTCGCGTCGTGTTGACACGGGTATGCCCGTAAATATGCTGAGTCTGGGTAACATAGATGGCAGGATGGGAAAAGGACATACAAGGCGCCTTACCATTGGGCAGACTAGGTCAGATTGACCTTTTTCTCTAGTCAAAAGGATAATCATGTGAAGGTGAGGGTCAAAGGGTTGGTTAAAAGGACTTCCACGTGAAACATACTAGGGTGGCTGGCCCTAAGAGAAACCAATTAAAATTTGGTTGGTAAACTGGAACAAAAGAGNAAGCTTTCAAAAAGAGATTCTCTGACCAAAACAAATCCGGAGATTATCAAACAACAAATTTATGCATTCTTACCCAAACAACATTGAAGCTAGCATTCTGGTTTCTAAAGTGCGCAGGTGATAACAAGTTCTACAGCAAAATACCTTCAAAATGTTGAAGTGGTCTGTCTCAGTTATCTGAGCCACCAGAAACAAGCAGCTCCTCATTATATCAACCACTGAATTTGCCTTTACCAGACAGTGATCCTCATGAGAATCCCCAGTGCTGCTTTCTGAATGCTCTAGCTCCTTCTCATCCAATAGAAACTTGCATTTCATGAGAAGAACTTCCAAGACAAACAAGAAGCCTGCTCTGATTGCGCTATTCTTTGACTTCAGCAAACCACACATAAGCCAAATGGACAATGGAATATCAGGGTGAGCAGAAGGATCTTTGAAGCCAGCTAAGGCTATTTGCTGCTGCAAGCTACTGATATTCGATAATAAGTTTCCACCCCTCTCCTCACTAATTTCGGAAATAAGCAAATCACCCAACCAAATGTACCCATTGGTACGGCAAGCTACTCTGTCTGAATGGAGAAGAGAATGCAGAGTGGCCCATGATAATCTTGCTTTCCTACCAATATTCCTGCCTACAGCTCCATCCTCAATGCTTTTCAGAAGTTTGCATGATTTAGTAATCTGTCGCATGTTGGAGAACTCTTGCTCAAGATGAGTAAAAGAACTTATAATTGAATCAAATTTGCTCGTAATCTTCCCGAGGATCTGCAGGAAACAAAACCAAAAGTAATACATATGAAAACATCACAAAACTAAAACCCACTAAGCATGTGTGCAAATACCCGGCCTAACTAATAATGAAAAAAACAGAAGGCAATAACAAAGCCTGGTCCCGATGTCCATTGTAAAGGTAGCTCTTTTCTGCATCCATATACTGTTTAAACTTATATTTTCCTGTCATCTATTTCTTCCTTCGAGAAAACAGAAACAAAGAGGAGAAACAGCAGAAAGGTGAAAACAAGAAAAGGTGGTACAATGAGGAAAAGGCAAAGGGTCACATACACTTGCAGACCCGTTACGTTGGGTTGAAAAAGGGGAATGAGTTTAAGTTCTGTGGAGATGTGCAGTTATGGCTGTTTTCTAGTGTCCTGATTGAAACGTAACTCCCATATTTTATCTGCGATTGGAAACCTTTTGAGTTTGTTAGCGCTGTGTTAGTTACTTGTCCTCTCTCNATTGGGGTGATTTTCAATTAGATTTCTGAGGACTCCTTGTCCTTCTTAGTTTGTAATTATGTTTGCACTATTTATACAACTTCTCTTATCTAAATAATCGAAGTTTTTTGTAGAACATCATATTCTAAACTAGGTTTAAACATTGTGGCCACTACACCTAAGTTTTCAAGCCAGAGTCAAGCCCTATAATCACCCTCCCCCCAGCAGAAAATCTCAATGCACCTTTGGTTGAAAGCAGCGAGAGAACCTTACAATGAACCAACTATCCTTAACTGACCTAAAGGAGCCCCCAATAAAAATTCAGAATTATTTGAAAGAAAGACAAGTGTGCTTCGAATCAATAGTTTATATAAGAAACGAAGAGAGGGAAGCAAGGGCAACAGACTTACAATGTTCAGTTGTTCACTATCAGAATATCTGGCCAATGCAGTAGACGCAGATCTTCTCAAAAGTTCCCCAATGTCTTGCACCCCAAGCTTGATAGAAATGTGGAAGGCTTCAGGAACATTAGCAAGAGAAAGCAGTGTTGCAAGGGGTCGAATCTCACTATTCCCATACTCAGGAACTCCATTAGCAATATTTGCTATACTAATTTGATGCAGAACATAGTCAAGAAGCAACGAATACAGATTTCTCCTTTCCTCCCTTGTTTTAGCAAGTGAATACTGCATCAAAAGAATAGTAACATGAAATCAAACGCATAAGGAACTTTAAAGTATCAAAAAACGAGGGAAGAAAAAAAAATAAAAAAATAAACATGCCACAGTCCTCACCAAATACCACTTAATAGCTTACTAGGTAGACTTTTGGAATGGCAGTTATATACTATTTCTGCCTATAATATGGACAATGTAGTCTAATTAGTTTAGGAGTGAGAGACTACATATGAAATGATAGCAAGATATCTGAACAAAAAATACCTACTCCCAATTTTGACTATGACATGGACAAAGTGAATCTAATTACTTCGGGAGTGAGAGACTACACATGAAATAATAGCAAGATATCTGACAAATAAAACGTAGTCCCGTGGTCTAGCTGTACTTGACGCTAAGTTCAAGATCCATGCCACCAATCCAGTTGAGTGGATCCATTAGTTTTTGCTGGGAAAGGATGTATGAGGAACTATCAATCAGTGCGCTTGGAGCATTATGATCTTGACATATATGAAGCATACCTCCAGGAAGATAAAATCAATTCCTCCAATTAAATCAACCTGCTTCGCAATAAACTTGGGGGTATTTGTAGTAGTAGTATCTTGTTCATCAGGAAACTCATAAAACATTCTTGCTAACATCGAGATGAGCTTCGCATGAACGGCTTCAGCCCACGAACTCAGCCTACTGGTTTCTATCAAAGCTTTCATTACCTGAAAAATATACAGATCAAGAACGAAGTCATGTTTTCTACATCTACGAGTGCGGCTTGCTAATTGTATTGCAAAATGAAGAAATTGGTTCAAGGAGATTACAGCACCAGAAGAAGGCCAAGGTAATATTCAGAAAAGTCAATCACTTTACTATGTTCATGTTTCGGTACTGAAGGTAGGTAAAAAGATTGTGATTCTTGCACTGGTCCAACAATTAAGAACATAGTCATATAATACAAGGAGTCATAACAGACTGATCATGTCATAAAACAAGCTAAACTGAGCTCGCAGATACTTAAACCAGAGAGAGACATAAAATAAAAATATATCCAATATATCAGAAGTAATCATTGCTTAAACTGCAGATAAAAAACCAAGATTGAGTACTTCAACTAATAACTGCACAAATTGCTTGAAGAGCATCTCAATCAGCAAAAGCAATATCAAGAAGCCAATAAAGAAATCATTTCCAGATATCCATACATAGATATCAGGCAAAAGACGATGCCCGAAATGGTGGAAGGTAGCAGCCATAAGACCACCTCTCTCTCAGCGAATGAAGTGTCAAACGTATGACACCACAAGCATTTTGAAGTACACATGTAATTATCACCAATTGAAGCAGAGGCACTCACCCGTATGTCAAGGCCTTTCAGTCGACTCCTTCGTATTCTGCCTCTATCACAGACAAAATAAAGTAAACAACTTAAAGCAGACGCCCATACAGATTCTTCTTTCTCTTCTATCTGAGAATTTCAAGCACATAAGATTTGAAGAAGGCTTAGAATATACATGAGAAAAGCAACTCAGTGGTTAAATGAAAAATTAACTTAATGCACACTTAAATAAATAAAAAAAGCCAAAAGAGGTATATTCAGTGAACCTTGTTCATAGCTCATATTTTAACATCACTGATACTTACATAGCCAAGAGAACTGCATTCTAATAATTACATAGGAACTTTGAACTCCCAAAATGTTTGTGAAAATGATAATACTTGACAGCAATACTTTACTGCTTACCATTACTAACAGAGTAATTTTTTCCATGAATATGAACTGTTCAGATTTAAATATCGCTTATCAAGTGATAAATGAAGCCCATAGCAAGGCAGCAAATTTTTCCAATGCCACCACTTTTCACATGCTCATTGAGGTTACAAGATGCTACTTTATATTAGATTCCATTCCCTCAACAAATTCATAAAAGAGTTCCTTTTACCTCAGCAAAAAAGAAATTTTTTCATCAAGTAAACAAAAACTAATACTCCCTCCGTCCCGTAATTAGCTTTCAAAAACACCATTTCTTTTGTCCCATAATTAGCTTTCAAAAACCAAAATATCCCATTACCTCCCTACAATACCCCTCCACTAACTCACAAATACAATAAAAAAATCCACTTTCTCTCTCCAATCACTTACAAATACAATTATTTTATTCTCTCACAATAATATCTCTCTATTACTTTAGTCTCTATTGTAAGGGCGATTATGTCCAAAAACACCCACCTAAATTCTTGTGCCAACCACATTTATGAAAGCTAATTTGGGACAGAGGGAGTACGTAAAATTCCCTTGAATCAAGAAAATCAAAAGAAATCAACCAAGTGTTGACCAACGGGTTGGTGGGACAATCCAAGTACAATTTTCTTCATCAAGCTGCCATAAAACAATGAGACAAAAAAGCTGTTCTAAGATATTGTTGGCTACTAATCAACCCTTTGCCAAACAGTAGTAAAACTAACAACATTCATAATGGATCCTAATACTAGCAGGATCTCTAGAGCCCAAGATGTCTGCTCACTCTTTACAAGTCAAGACTAGCAGTTTGTGGAAGATCTACAGCGTAAAACAATTTGATTGGTCAGAGCATCTAACTCTCACTTTTTGGCATCTTCTCAGCAATTAGCAACTTCCGAAGGTAAGGCGCAACTCGTCCGGTAGGCCCTCTTTACCCTAGGATCACTCTATTATTTTTTTTTTTTATTTTTTTTTTTTGGGATAAAGAGGATCACTTTATTCTTAGTTCTATCTTTCCTAGTATAAGTACACATCTATTGGATTATAAACGATGAAACATATTTTAGACTCATAACTATCAACAACCAAAAAACGGTATTTGGATATTTGATTCGAATTTTTGTCCAAGGAGAAATAAACCACCAAATACTACCTATTTCAGACAGATATCAAATGAAACGTCAACTTTCTGAGTGTAAAGGCATTGCACATTTGAATTGTCATCCTTAGGTTAAAAGCTTTTACTTTAAAGCACATGTCATCACTCATCAGGGAGTATGGCGATTACTTTGGAGGATGCAGTAACTTGTTTATATCAGCCGAGAGAGAGAAAGGAGATGCAACTTTATTATTAAAAAAAAAAAAAAAAAAAAAAAAAAAAAAAAAGAAGAGTAACTCTAATCTTTTGGCAACTCCGGGTAGAAATGCTGATTCATTATATTGTCAAATATATATATGGTAGACTTATATCAACTTGACAGATCATCTATACCTGAACAAGAAGCACAAGAATCTCATAGAGAATGTTTAGAATCCAGGACTCAAATTTATCAATTGCTGAGAAGTTTCCTGTCTTCTTGAAAGAATCCATTCTCTTTCTTTGACTGCCAAGTTGTGCCTCATTGTCAAGGGATAATTCTTGGGAATAATCTTCTTCAATAGTTGAAATATCATCAGCCATGACAGGCTCCAATAGGTGAGCATGAACAGCAAGGTTCAAAATCAAGTCAAAGGCACGAGTCTTAGAAGACAATCTTGGAGAACTAACCATATCCTGAAACCAATTCCTTTGAAAATAAGAAGCAATCACACCAAATTACCAAGATACTAAAAGATACTACAATTGTAGTCAATACAGCACCTCCAGCATAGATAGAGTAAGAGGAGCAGCAGACTTAGAATCCAAAACATACCTGCAAGAAAGAGCATATGAACATTTAAATTCTGGACATATGTATTTTCCTCAGCAGAAGATAACAGAGAAATTGCACATAGGACATTTTCTTTACCCAAAATTCAAATCCAGAAACCATGACTTACATGTCTAAGATCCTTGTTCTACAATCAACATATATTGAACTTTCTAAAACTGTGTTCCGCATCTCAATTACTAACGAATATAATAAAACTTCCATATAAGTTACCAAACTCAACCTACAGCAGAAACCGAAAGACAATTCAATATATTCATCTGTCGATTTTAAAAGAAATAGAACATGGATCATCAAACAATTCAACTGATTGTACAGCATGATCAGTCAATATGTGATCGACGTTACCATTACACCAAGAAGATCTAAATTCATAAAGACAAGGTAATTGAAAGATACTAAAGTGTAAGGCTAAGATAGACTTCACAAAAAGGGGATTTAATAGGCATGTATGAAGAGTGTAATGGAACATACATATCGATAACAAGTTTAATGAGGACACTGGCAGCCACATCAATTGATGGTTTCGAGCGGTTGTTGCTCAAACCAGTTGAAATTGTCATTAGATTCGCATTTGGTAAGGATGTCTCTGAACAAACAGCTGATATAACCTCACCCACCTCGGTAGGATTCAATTTCAGAGGTTGCTGTTCACTGACAGATAGAAACAGAAAGTGTTAGTCGACAAAGATAAGATGAATGGGACTCATTTTCATAAATTTTATCTTTAAGCTCTAAAATTCATTAAAAAGAATTTCATAAGTGTTTTGAGGCCCAGTAAAAAGCAGGCCCCTAGAATAAAGCTGCACTGTTAGAAAAAGGGTGTTTGGTCTCAAGTAAATCCTGAGCTAAAATGAAGCTGCACTGTTAGGTGGCTATGGAAGCAGCGCACCAAGAAAGTTTACTTTGTATGCACCGGATTCATCACATTATCTGATGCAGCAGATAATTAGGACTGCAGAGCAAACCAAAACATTTTTAGCTCTGGAACGCTCTGGAAGAAGCTCATTTCAGTCAAACATGATCTATTTGCACATAAAGGAAGACAACAGGCAAATGACAACCCTTCGGTCAATGAAAAACTCACCCAAAAAAAAAAAAAAAACCATCCACTCTGAGACTTGCACAGAAAGGTGATTTAGCCAGCTGCAGACCCTCAACCCACAACCAGCATTGGCAGCTGAAGCTGGCATCAGATTCAATAGTCTGGTGAATAGAAGTCCAATGTCCATAACATTGTTTCTATGTTTTTCCTCAAGTAACAGATACAAGGTTTCCAGCACAATCCCTAAATGTGCTAAGAACTGTAGGCCCCGTTCAGGGTAGTTATTAGTTTTTAGTTTTTAGTTTTCAAATTGAATTTCAAAACCAAAACTTGTTTGGTAAATTTGAGTTGAGTTGTGAGTTTTTTGTGAATTTGGAAACTCAACCCCCAATTTTAAAAAACCAAAAAAATGGTTTTATCAATTGTGTTTTCAGTTGTAAAAGAATCTCCCCTGCTCACCCTCTCTCACATGGCCTCTGAATTATCTCGATCTCTCTCCTCTAAATTTGAACTCTCTCTCTCTCTCTCTCCATGCCCTCTCTCTCTCCTCCCTTTCTCTGTCTTATCTGAATTCACATAACAGATAACACTCTCTCTCTTCCCCCGTTTCTCTCTCCTCCCTCACTCCCCCATGAATTATTCCCCGTAAACACCCACTCTCTCTTTCCTCCTTTCTCTCTTGTCCCTCTCTCTCTCCTCTATAACTTTGTTTTTTGAATTTTTCTTCCCCTAATTTCTCTCTCCTATTTTCCATCTATAGAAGATATGCACATACTATTTTGAAATCTGAAATTACACAACAAAAACTGAAATCTAAAAAACAAAACTGGTTTTTGTTTTTAGTAATTTTTTGGAAACTTGAAACATAAAACCATTCCGAACAGGGCCTTAATTATTCATCCTTCAGCAAAATCACTCTCTCACATGGAAGGTTTTAGCCCAGAACACCAGTTCCACTAACCTAAATCATATCTACTTAATCAGGCTTGAAGATGTATCACATATTCAAAATGCAATCCAATTCAAAGTTGACTAAAAATGTGATTGGGAGTGACCCTGGCAACTATGTACAGGACGCCCAGCGCATGATCGCAGCCAGCCCATGGCCAAGGACATAGGGAGTAGTACCCTGGTAGCTCAATTTGAGGTTTCATGAAATTAATTACCTCTATTTTTATAATATTAGTATATAGTTTGAACTTATGGTAGCACAAGTATCCCATACCATAACTAATATAGATCAATCAACCAGTGTAGACATCCTCAAAGATCCATATGCTGGAAAAAAGAATGTAAAGCCAATACCTCATACAGTCAACCAAAGCACAATCAAGAGGCATATTATAAGTTTGACCAAGCAAAGAAACAAAAGCAACAAAAACAGAATAGAAGCTCATGTGATTGTAACATTGAATAAATTCTCTCTAGCGTCAGATAACATGCTAGAGCATCTCTGGCTGGTGTCACGGATCATTGTGCAATTATCAGTATTACATGAAGAATTCTAGATAAATAGAAGAACTAAGACCACAAACTGATATGAATTTCATCATGTAAATTAAGAAAAAGACATATATTCCAGAGTTGGATAACATGCTTCTGTGGCTGGTTTCAGGGACCAGTATTCAGTTATCAGAATCACATACAAGAATCCCATACAAATAGAACCAGTTGAGACCCACAAAATGTCATGAATTTCAATATGCG
>BSSO01003924.1:0-15455 GCA_030267885.1 Mesembryanthemum crystallinum
CTTGAGCGCTCTACTGCTTTATTTATTATTCACTAGTGTCGTGGTATGTAGCTACCGGCTAGTGGGCTCTCTTATTTCTCTAAAGACGACACTTCTATGTGTACTTGACTGTCATTAATGGGATTATACTAAATGAATCCTCCTATGTGTAAATGATTTTGATTCTCTTGGAGATCATTCCAAAGCTTTTCTCTATTTGATTATTTGCTACTTGTGCATTGAAAATGAATTTTGAAATAACTAAAACCTCTTTCAAGAGTGTGTTTTATGAATTTTACTGAGTTGGATGCCTTGCTCAGTTTGTACTGATTTTATGAATTTCTGTTTTCCATGTGTGGCAGGAATGCTATTGTTCCAGGTTGATTGAGGTATGGGAGCGTCGTTGCTTTGCGCTAGTCGAGGGATACACTAACGGGTTTTTAGGTTAAGACAATTGATTCGTATTTTTGGGTAGTGGTTTGTGGCCATGTTAAGTTTGAGGCCTTTGTAATAAGTTTAGTACTTTGGTTAATTATGGATTCCGCTTAATTATCATTTATAGACAAGATGGTTGTTTAGTAATTGAGTTTGCTCGTTGTATTAGCCTTAACATTCGACCTTCGGGTTGGATGTGGCGGTCTACGCCTCGGACTCGTTAGTCTTCTTTCCTAAATTCGGGATTAGCGAGTCCGGGGTGTGACAGCACCCTCTAATCTATACCCGATCCCAGAACTTCACGTTCTCGCAGACCCATTTGTGCCTTATCTGTAAAATAAAGTCACTATCGATTTTAAAATGGTTTTTCTCGTAAAATCTTTCTTAAAACCGGCTTTATCAAATCCCGTCCTTGTTTGGGTTATAACAAGGTGGCGGCTTCAAACCTGTTTTCAGCCTTCGTTAATGTCACCCTGTGTGAGACGTACCTATTTGGTGCATAGCACACTGATTTACAAAAATGGAAGTCATAGGAATAGGAAGACCTCGGATCAGGTCCCACAGACTGCCGACTTCACCGGGGAGTAATTTTTACAAAGTGGTCTAAACCTGAATGTTCGTCTATCCCTTAAAAGATTTCTCAAATTTTCGTCGTAATTACCCATCTATTGTATATACTGGAAATATGTGCCCTTAGCTGTGTTTGGATTTGTATATATGGTCAACACACACACACTACGTTGTATTCATTTACTAAGTGAGGATCAGATTAGCTAACAATAAAACATTAAGGATGTCACCGTATATAGTTGTATCTATTTGGTGCCACTCACTGTACGTTCCTTCCAAAACTCACTTGAGCATAAACAAAAGACTTGAAAATGTCGTCTTTATACAGACCATAGGATTGCACTGGACCAACGCATGCTTGAAATGTATATTACTCTGTACATAACCTCGAGTCAGTTCGGTGCACGCATCCATGCATTCATGCATCGCATACCCATGCATTTCCTAGCATTTTTCAAAAATCAAAAGATATTTTTTCCTTCATTTTTTTCCTTTCCCAAAATAAAACCTCTTCTCAAGGACTTCCTGCAATTCCTCTAATTATTCAAAAAATTCCCCAAAAATGTATTTTCCAAAAAATCAAGAAACGCGTCTCTTCTCTTGAGTCAAACACAGAAAATCCTCCCTATTCTAATCCGGCCTTTGATGTATAGGTCTGATCGTTGGGTCCGTACATCCACTCGTCTCACAAGATTGTCCCCGACTCACCGATTTCCCTCGTCTCCCCATACAACGTCTCTTTCTGCAAGTTCCCTCCAAAGAATCTTTGGCTCGTCCTAAAAAATGTCCGATGCACCTGAGAAAACTCTTCCGCAATCTCCACTTGATGACCTAACAGAATTAAGAGAAATGATGCAGGCTCTTCTTTCCCGGCAAGACATGATTGAACACACCCTGTCAAATATCAAATGGGAACCAGAAAGCCTTGAACCACCCTTTAGGCTCACTCCATATAATCTTGAAAATGGTTCCGCAACAGGGGGTGAAAAGTTAGATCAAGAAAAAGTCAAGAAAGTGAAAGAAGTCTCGAAACGAATAACTAAAGTCGAACCGTGGATGGACACCCATGATCTTTCTAAAGCCCATTTACCCGCTTGGTTCATAAGGATTGACGGAGCAGGAGACCCCTCTTCCTTGCTGAATATGTATGTGGAGGCCATGAGTCCTCCGGGCTCGTTTGAGGAGTTGGTAGCCCAGTTGTTCCAACAGTATCTAGAGGGGTTTGCCTTACCCCAGCTCTTTAAGTTTGAGAACTTTAAGAAGGCCGCTTGGGCTAATATAGTTCATTAACTTACCAAGCATTACAACTATAATGAGGAAGTTGACATGGCCACAAGAGACCTCAAGACGACCTACCAAATGATTGGATCAATTGTTTCATCATACATTACACATTCGACAGTCAAAGCAGCCAAGATGATCAATAGCCCACAGAAGAGGAAAAGTTGGAGTTGATAGTAAGGAGCCTGACTCTCGATTTAAAAGAAAAGATGTTGATCCAGTACTTCTCGTCCCTCAAAGATATTATCTGGACTAGCTCTGTAATCAAGGACATTGTGAGAAATGAGATCCAAAGGGGTTGACCAAACCTCTAGTGCCTATTACAAGAAGGAACCTCACACTGCATTAGCTCCAGGTACCGTTGATGAGATCAATAACATTGCCCTAGCCTCGCCTTTCCAGTTTAATTCGCATCGGACTTTCACTCCAATCGGCATGACTTACACACATGCATTTCAAAAACCTACGAAGGAAGGTTTTCCCGGGGCCTTACCACCAAGGCAAAACCCACCCCCTTTAAGACTAAGACAAAGTCCCATGAGCATTGTGACTATCACCAAGCACAGAATCCAGGATCTTATTGAAGAAGGGAAATGCACCATCCCTACAGCAAGAACTAGCTCAAGTCCTCCATGCAGCACAAAGAACCCTCTACCGAACCATTAGAGAAGCCAAGTCTTCGCCATATCCTTTGATATATCACAAGTAGACCCTGTTAGCTTAATCACAGAAAGCCGACCCCATCTCTCACCCATCGTCTTTTCAGGTGAACCTATGCTTCTATTCAATAGAGATAGAGGGGACTCGGCGCAACCTTGTGGTTAGTACCATTTTAGTTGAAAGCGGTGATCAGTTCGAATTAGGATCGACACACAAAGCAGTGGCAAAAATGGAAGCTAAGCCTGAGTCTAGGGAAGAAGAGGAACAAAACCCTTGTGCACCTAAAGGATATCCAATCATAAGTGACAGATGTGTCAGCGAGGATAGTCGATCAAACTTTCCTCTACAAGAGATAGGGGATGATGAAGTCAATCATGAGCCTTTCTCATATGAGTTAAGGTTTGATACTGACAAGCTGATTATCTTCCTAGAACTGTGTGTCCCAACTAACTTGAAGATCCCTGAATTCAGAAAATTTGACGGGAAAGGAAACCCCATGATACACCTATTGTTGTTCGTACAAAGCTTGTGGGCCATCGATAACTGGCAAAGATCTGTACCCATACTTATTCCGCTTCAGCTTTAAGGAAAGAGCACTAGAATGGTACTATAACCTAACCCCTGATCATCGTAGTGATTGGGGGCACCTAGAAACCGCTTTTCTCGACTGGGTCAACCAATATTCAAAGCATGATACTAAGTAAGCGAAACTAGAAGGTATGCGACAACTCTCCGGCGAGTGAGTCATTTTTTCAGTACATGTCCCATTGGAAGGCCTAATGTGAGAAGACTTTGATTCAACCGTCAAAAAAAAGAATCCCTTATCATGATCGTAAGAGGGTTACAAGGCACGTACTTTGCACACATGAGCCAAAAGATGTATCATAAGCTTGATGATATGGAATGTCACGGCTACGCCAATGACTTGTTAGTAATCAAACTTCAGAGGCGATCCTTTGACCCTTACAGCCACTGTACCACATTTCAGATGTCTCAGTTAAAGCAACCACACCGTCACTCTATGCCTTTTAATCAACCACTAAGTTGCATCTTCGGGCAACTTAGGTGTCTTGGGGTTATCTCACCACTTCCTACACCCATTCGGACATTAACTTCGCCCGTCAATAGTAACAAGTATTGCCAGTACCACCAAGTTTCGACCCTTCGATTCAGAATTCAGGAAATCATAAATGCTGGTTTAATCTAGGGGCATCACGTATCCTCTGCGTATCTGTGTCATAATGGGTCCTTGCTTTCGTAGTTTTGTAATAGAACTACATACAGCCAGATCCCCCTTAGAAAATTTCAGGTGCCGTTTATTCACTTACACTAAAATAGAAGTTACACTATATCACGAGCACAGGGGTACGTAGACAGCTCCTTTCGACTCCAGCCATAAGATCAATAATCTCTCTTAAAGAATGTAGGAGCAAAAACTACGTGATGCCTGATCACCATTAGCATTTCAGCACTTTTGGCAACAAATTATAATATCTTTAGAAACACATGTATCACCTGCACTGAGGTACGTAGGCAGCTCATTTTGAGTTCGGCTATAATAAAAATCAAAAAACAAATCTCCCTGTCATTCCCCAGAACTACGTGGACCTGATTCTCTAGTGCACAATTTTCAAAAATCAAACATTTTCGGAAACTATTTGCACGTACTAGAGATACGTAGGCGGCCTTAGGGCACGGTCCAATCAAAGCACAAGGTTGATTTTTCTCATAACCCTATATGTGTTTGTCAAAGAGAAGAGATATCAAAAATTCAATTATTTAGTTTTCTTTAATAAATGAGGATTTTTGGGGAAGTCCATGCTCTTTTGTTTTCAATAAATTATTACTTGTCACCCATGGTAGTCCTGCATGTGTAGTTATAGAAACCCTCCACCCCTCACCCTCCATAAATAATCCCCGTTCCCCCTTCTGAACCATATGGTTGTTTCCATCGTCAAACGAATCTTTAAGTTTGAAACCCTCCACCCTATTACTTGGACACTGAAAGCTTCATCACTAGGGGCAAGGGGAAAGAATGATGCTGAACATGGGGTACACCCAAGGAACGGTTTTGAAAGAAATAGACACAATGTTGAAGAACCCATCACCAACAGATGACCAGGAAAAAAGTTTGTTTAAGTTATAACCCCGACGGTAAGAAGCAAATCAAGAGGGTGTATGTTAAAACCCTCAACAGCTAGTCTGCTCAACCAAGGGCACATAAACTCAACTACGGCTTTTCCGATACGTAGTCCAAACCAAGGCAGTAAAGCTTCCCCATATGTCTCGAGATTCCTTCAATGACCTGATTAACGACGGGTCAACCTGTCACAATAGCAACGAACCCAGAAGGCGAAGATTGGGTAGAGAACCTAAGGTAGCAAATACTAAATTGACTCGTTGAAACAATCAATTCTGAAGATGACAAAATTCGACCTCACATCTCCAATCGAATCTACCCAGATAGTGAACAAGTGGAGTTGTGAACACTAAATGAAGCCAAGGGGCAATGAGCTGGAAGTCTACAAGGGCAGTCAATTCTCGCAAACCCTCACTTGACTAAAACACATCCTTATACTCTTTGTACGGCACCACATCTTGAATCGAACCATTAGCCTTGAGCCCAAACCTAATTCCGACCTTACATCTGAGCCAATTCCCGATCTCGAATTCGTACCTGCCTCGATCCCTCAATCCAACCAAAATCTTTGCTGAGTCTAGACAACAATGGGTTCGAGACAAACGAATCCACCCTTTCCACCATCTCCATTATCCCTTCAGTTTCGCCAACGCACATTCTTTCATTGCTTTTTTTTTTTTCGGAAATGGTAAGCATTTTATTCCATTTGCCAAAGGGATGCCGGTGTGGTACCCTCAAGTGTATCTATAAAACTAGCTCTATAAAACTTAGCTAAACTGGAGGGGGGAATAATACATTTTGTAGAATCTACAATACATATAGAATTTAACTTCTCTAACTATAGCTTCATAATGTCTTCTCTTGTCCTTAAAAATTCGTCTATTTCTTTATTGCCAAATGCAATAGATGGCTGTTGATAGAGTGGCTCGCTGCATTTGCTGAAGGGGATTCTTGCTTTTTTCATAATGTCTAAACCATTTAGCTTCCTGTTTTAGGCTTCTACCTCGCCTCATAATGCCCATCCAATGTAAAAGCTGCTGCCATACATGTTTGGAGAATTTACATTCAAAAATAAATGTGAGCTGGTTTCACATTGTTCACAGCACATAATGCATCTGTTGAGGATAGGGATGCCCCTCTGAATCACCATGTCAACCGTTGCAAGCTTGTTTTGAATGGCAATGGCTGCAATATATCTATGCCTTGGAATAGGCATAGGTTCCCGTATAACTCTCATACATCTCATCACATGTTTCTTCCTCCTAAAGTGGTTGTATGCCTTCTGCAGGAATGCATCTTAAGACCACTTCTTGAGCATCTCTTGAGCTTGTTCTACATGAGAACATCTATGCATGAACTCATCTCTCACCTGAAGTAGTCTCTTCCAAATCCAGGAATCACCACTATTGGTTTCACCAAAAGAATACTCTGCCCCTTCAGAATGTATTTTGACACCCAATCAGTCCACATATTCTGCTTGTGCTGGTATAACATCCTAATCCACTTCATCTACAATGCTTTGTTCCAAGATAACATTTCAATGATGTTAAACCCACCCTCATTATGAGGTCTACACATGGAATTCCAACTCATGAATGCCATAGCATGATTCTTCCCCCCGAAAAAATTCCTACACAGCTTATCAAGTTGTTCAATCACCATTTTGGGAAGTAGAAAAGTAGAACTCCAGTAGGACTCAATACCAAATATAACCGAGTTAATAAGTTTCACTTTACCAGCATAGCTAAGAAACTTATTAGCCCAATGATGAATTTTCACTGCAATTTTATCCATTAGCCCTTGGCAATCAAGAGCAGTCATTCTTCTAGTACATAGAGGCACCCCCAGGTATTTAAATGGGAACTCACCACAAGTATAGCCAGTTGCATCAACAATCTCCTCCTGCACCTGAGGGTGAACTCCTCCAAAATAAATGGAGGCTGAGGGTTAGGATGAAGCCCAGACATATTAGCAAATTATAGGATAGTGGCGTGTAGGCATTGAACAGAAGGTACATCTCCCCTGCTGAAAACCAAAAGATCGTCAACAAAAAGCATGTGATTAATCTGACACCTTGAGCATTTTGGATGGTAATTGAAGTCTCTACAGTTTGTAATTTTCCTTAGCATTCTCGATAACACTTCCATGCACAAGACAAACAAACAAGGAGACATTGGATCCCCTTGCCTCAAGCCTCTCTTACCACAGAAAAAAAGCATTAGGAGATCCCCCACAATTTATAGAAAAAGTAGCAGTTTCAACACAATGTAGAACCCAATGAACAAACTGAGCTAGAAACCCAAACTAAAGCAGAGAAGACTTCAAAATTTTCCAACTAACAGAATCACATGCTTTCTTTATGTCCACTTTAACCATGCATCTAGGAGAAATCCGTCATCTCTCATATTGTTTCACAAGTGCATGAGCAATAAAAATATTGTCACATACACTTCTCCCTTGAATGAAAGCATTTTGCTCATTGCCTATCAAGAACTGGAGCATAAGTCTAAGCCTATCGGTAAGAATCTTAGTAATGGCCTTGTAGAGCACATTACAACAGGACATGGTCTAAAGTCATAAACACTATCAGGATTTTCCTTTTTAGGAATGAGAGAGATAAGAGTAGAATTTATTTGCTTATGTATCTTACCAGATTGGAAGAAATCCATAACAGCCAGACACAAATCTTCCCCAACAACAGACCATGAGGCCTTAAAGAAAGCAGCAGTAAACCCATCAGGCACTGGAGCCTTATCATCATCTACGGAGAAGAAGGCTTTCCTGACTTCTTCACAGGTTATAGTTCATGTGAGCTCAGCATGGTGTTCTGCACTAAGAGTAGGCCCAGATTGCAGCAGGTGAGGATCTAGCTCAGTGACTATATCACCTGACCCCAAAAGTAGCTTATAGTAATCCACAAATGTAGTATTAATCCCCTCTTGATCTTCACGTCTGATCCCCTGTATATCTATAATGGACTTCACTGCAGCTCTTTGTTGTCTATCATTGATTCTAGCATAAAAGAACTGAGTAGATTTATCCCCCAATTGAATATTCTCCAGTTTAGCTCTCTGTTGAAGGGTAGAGGTTTTAGTAGCTCTGAGTTTGAGCAATTGCACTATAAGACTTCTCTCCAGATCAATAAGAGAAGAATAGAAGAGGTCATTCTGAATCTGCACTTGAGTGTCTCCAAGCTTGTCAGCAACATTCTTAATTCTATCAAAAATATTATTGTATTTTTGCAGATAAAGTCCTTTCAATCTATACTTTAACATTTGCATTTTCTTGAAAATCTTGTACATATGGCATCCCTTAATATCAGCATGCCAAACCTCCTGAACAATATTAAGGAACTGCTCATCCTTCACCCAACAATTGAGGAATCTAAAGCATTTCTTCACAGAGGGAACTTGGACACCAACTTTAACCACACAAGGAGAATGATCTGAACCACCTGGGGGGAGAAATTCAGCATCCACACAAGTACTCATTAAAGACCATGCCATGTTACCCATAATTATGTCAATTTTAGAGTAAACTCTATCATTAACATTCTCCTTTTTAGTCCAAGTAATCTGGCAGCCACTAGATGGTATATCACTAATACCCACTTTGAGTACACAATTAGCAAACTCTTGAGAATCATGAGAATGAGCATGACAAGTTCTTTCATTTGCAAACAAATTAACATTAAAATCCCCCATTAGCAACCATGGTGGACTTATACTAGAACCTCAACCTTCGAACCTATTCTAGAGATCTCTTTTATCAGCAGCAACATTATAACCATAAACAAAAGTGATGTAACAAGACAAGGCTGATGGAACATGGTGTACCTCACAACGAATAGCCTAAACAAAGCTTTCAACCACCTTGATATCCATATTCTTACAATTCCACAAAACCCAAATTCTACCCCCCGGATGATGAGTGTAATACCCTGATATTTCTGGTAATTTTATATTATGTTCATAAATACTTTAGAGGTTCTTAGCATTTAAATGATTTTTGAAAAAAAAAAAGGTTATTTGTCTTAGTAGATTATTTGAGTATTTTGTATGATTATGATTTTGGAATGTGTCTAGAAAGTTCCAATTTTCACTAATTTGATTATGGTTTCAGTTTACTAAATTAGTTGGGTATGATTAGGGGGAAATCACCTAATTATCTCCAAAAATCCCGATTTCCTTAATTTGAGGGAGTTTTGTTTTTATTTAAAATCAGAATTCTTTACCTACCTCCCTCTTCAATCACGCTCACTCTGCCTCCCTCTGATCTCTCTCTGACCCGTTCCTCTCTCTCTCCCTCTCTATTCTATGTTCTTCATTATCAGACCATCACCACCATCTCACCTCACCGTCACTGTCACCATCACCATCACCATCTCACTCTTCTCTCTCTTCTCCCCTCTTCGATTCGCATGATGGGCCCAGCCACTGCCCGCGGTTGCTGTTCCTACTGCTGTTGCCATTTTGGTTCTCCTAGCCACTGTGCCGTGGTGGCGTGAGTTCTTGCGGGTTCTGGGCAACCCATGTCGTTGTTTGGGATCACAGACACCACTTCAACACTTCTTTACTCCGAATTGCTTTCGATTTCGTTCCAGTTCATGCAAGTCTTCTCAGAGATCACCATGGCACTACCAACCTACCATAGTCTGGTGCTAAGACACCTCTTCATGCCACAACTTCTGGTTGTGGTATCACACTTTAAACCCAATATTGATTTTTATTTTATCAATTCTTAATTTGTGCTTTAGGCTTTGAATTGCAAATTCTGATTTTTGGTTGTTAAATTTAGTTTATTGATTGATCGATTATTGGATTTGGTTGCTAGTTGCCTCGCATTGTCGGATTAGAGGTAACCCTCATTCTAGTCACTTTGGAGTCGTATGTTTATGGGTTGACTTTGTTGATTTGCTATGTGTTATTGGATATATGATTTTGTTACTGATTAATTGAGTTGTTTACTAATTAGACTTTAGCTATTGGTTTTTGATGATGTGCGTACTTTGGCTGCTTGTGATAGATGGCTAAGTTTTAGATTAGCTAGAGTATATAGGATGGGAGATGATGTTGAGTAGTGTGATGCTACTTTGAGTGAGAGATTATGAACTGAGTCGAGAACCGTGTGTTTCACTTGGGCAAAACCAATGCCATTTATGGGTTTTATTGTTATGAACCTGAAATGGGTATTCGAGGCGAATTATGAAATCATGGTTATGATTGTGTATATATAATTATATATATTGATGGTTTTGGTTATGATTAATATATTATATATGATTCGGTTTGAGGCTTAAAGCCATTGATTTATTAGTCCTTGGCATGTTGGTTTAGCGACAGTGCTGTTGATAAGTTGTTACTGGTTACTAGTTATTACTTTATTGAGATTATGTTATTATGTCCCTTGAGGGGACTTGTGAGTTGATTATGAGAGCCTAAATGGCTATGGTTATTGAGATATGGTTATGGGGCAATTGGGCCGAGTTTTATACGTATTTGATTTCACTAGCTAACCACATGGCCGAGGCTAGAGGTTGATAACTGAGAGCAGATTGGGACAAAATATTGGGTTTGAGTAATAAGCTGGATTAGTATTGAGAATCAGTTAGGTTTTATAAGATGAGAGCTTATAGCTATGTATATGTGAAGGTCAAGAGACCTTAGACTTGTTTTCATTTATTGGTTCAACTTTGGGTTTATGACTTATCAGTTTGTAAGAAGTATTTCCTATTTGTTTTGTTATTTTGAAGGATGATTGGTTATACCAGCTTTGCTGACGTGGTTGCATTTGTGCTACGTGTGTATTCGTCCACGTCTTCTTCCTATGGTGGGCCTACGATGATGAATTTATCACAATTGGAGAGTATGCTCATGATTTTGTTTCAGGTTGATTAAGTGAGGATTTTACGCTTCCGCTTACACTCAGTTAGAGTTGCTACAATAGTCAGATTGTATTGGTTATATACATTTTATAGTTTTATTCAGTTATTGAATGAGTTGTAATAAATAGATCACTTAGAAAAGATTTGGGTTTGTTTTGGGAATTGTATTAGTAGCCTTGCACTCCTTCTCATGAGCCGAGTGCGGCGGTAACGCCCTGGGTTTTGGTTTGTTGGATTTGTATATTTATTGATTTTATTTATACAGGATTTTATTTAAGCCTTTAAGGCTGGTTTATTCGATTTTCCAAACGAAACTCTACCGGATTTTTGGCTCATTTTTATTTATTTATATTCTATAAAATTCGGGGTGATACAAAGTAGTATCAGAGCGGGTTTGGTTTCAGGTTAGACACTAGCATCTTCATATGTTAGCGTTGCTGTTTGAACTAGGATTAAAATGGATTAATTGAGACCAGGATACTAGGAGTTGTAAAATGAATCAAGCCGATAGAGATTACGTGCTTTATTGCTTACTATGTGCTATTGTGCTTGTGTGCTTGCATGGTTTACTTGTTTTACGTTACTTTTCTAAATGGGTGGGCTCATAACCCACAGTTTTATGAGAACAGTTTGCTTCCGCTAGCTTCCTTCAATGCATGTTTTTGATGTGTTTTGTACTATCATGCTTATAACTCTGAGCTCTTATACTTTTGACTGATTTTTAACGACAAAAATCTTTTAAGAAGGGTAGAATGTAATACCCCATATATTTTCTTACTTCCAAAAAATGATTTGGAATTTTCGAGGATGAAAATTCTTTTAAGGAGGATAGAATGTAATACCCTGATATTTCTGGTAATTTTAAATTATGTTCATAAATACTTTAGAGGTTTTTAGCATTTAAATGATTTTGAAACAAAAAAAAAAAGGTTCTTTGTGTTAGCAAATTATTTGAGTATTTTGTATGATTATGATTTTGAAATGTGTCTAGAAAGTTCCAAATTTCACTAATTTGATTAATTGGGTGCGATTAGGGGGAAATCACCCAATTATCTCCAAAAATCCCGATTTTCTTAATTTGAGGGAGTTTTATTTTTATTTAAAATCAGAATTCTTTACCTGCCTCCCTCTTCAATCACGCTCATTCTGCCTCCCTCTTATCTCTCTCAAACCCGTTCCTCTCTCTCTCCCTCTCTATTCTATGTTCTTCATCATCAGACCATCACCACCATCTCACCTCACCGTCACCATCACCATCACCATCTCACTATTCTCTCCTCTTCGATTCGCATGATGGGCCTTGCCCCTGCCAGCGATTGCTGTTGCTACTGTTGTTGCCGTTTTGGTTCTCCTAGCCACCGTGCCGTGGTGGCGTGAGTTCTTGTGGGTTCTGGGCAACCCATGTCGTTTTTTGGGATCACAGAGATCACTTCAACATTTCATTACTCTGAATTGCTTTCGATTTCGTTCCAGTTCATGCAAGTCTTCCCGGAGATCACCATGGCACTACCAACCTGCCATGGTCTACTTCTAAGCCACGTCTTCATGCCCCAACTTCTGGTTGTGGTATTGCACTTTAAACCCAATATTGATTTTGATTTTATCAATTCTTAATTTCTATTTTGAGCTTTGAATTGCAAATTCTGATTTTTGGTTGTTAAATTTAGTTCATTGATTGATCGATTATTGGATTTGGTTGCTAGTTGCTTCGCATTGTCGAATTAGAGGTAACCCTCATTCTAGCCACTTTGGAGTCGTATGTTTATGGGTTGACTTTGTTGATTTGCTATGTGTTACTGGATATATGATTTTCTTACTAATTAATTGATTTGTTTACGAATTAGACTCTAGCTATTGCTTCTTGATGACTTTGTTGTCATTTTTAACCTTTTTGTTTGTATGTGTTTGTGTCCTAGGTACTACTCCAAGTATTTAATTGTTGATAGTTTGCATATTTACGTTAATCAACTTGGCTTTAATAAATTGAACAAAAAATAACAGTATATGTTTCATGTTGCATGTTAGTGGCTTAGCCGATATATTCCTTATTGTGTAATAACGACCAGAAATCAAACTTGAGGTTAGAATCATAATTTCGCTTGTACGCGATTATGGGTGTACCACCTACCCTCCATTTCATACCACATCTTCCTCAGTTACAAAACCATACCCTCGTGGAACATTCATGATCGACTACGACCGAATCTATGATCGTCCCCTCTTGTTTGGCGTCGGGCCGTGTCGGCGGGTTTCACCCAAATGTACTTGAGAAATCGCAATCAATTAAAGTATCAAACACATATCCACAACTCCACATCAAAACATCCACCTTTCCATCCCCAGTGAGTCAATTTCCAACAAAACGATAGTATTTGAGAGGTCTAAGACCAATACTTTGAATCAAAATTGGGTCGATCAAACTCATCGATATTTGCTCCCTAGGAAATGCTCAGACGCTAAATTCTTGGGAGTATGTTTTGGGAAATTCCCTCAGTGGCTAAATCGCTCCCCCTCTTGATCGATTCGACTCTAATGACGAGTCATACTTAAAGTCTCTCATTTGTTTTCCGCTGATGGAAATTAACTTACAAAACCTACCCTGCGATTTCCTAGTGAAACATTTAACGGCGGAACCCCCCGTCCAGAACTATGTTAAGGCTTTGATCCACGAGTTGATTCAAGTTCATGAGTGGTGCGTAGTGCAGTATTTACTTATCCAAACCCGCTATACAACAAAGAAAATATCGGCCCTAAACCAGTTTCTTGCTCCATGTACATTCTGTGTGACAACGTGCCCAAGTTTATATGTTTTCTTATTATTTTATACTTTCTTTATCTGGGTAATTAAAACGACATTTGAAAGCTTTTAAAGGGATATGACGAATTAGTATAGAGCTCGTCGAAAGATGGAGAGGGAGACGAGTCTCGAGACGTTCGCACCCTCTAATCTAGATCCCGGTCCCAGAACTTCACGTTCTCGCAGACTCATTTGTGCCTTATCTATAAAATGAAGTCACTATCGGTTTTAAAATGGTTTTTCTCGTAAAATCTTTCTTAAAACCAGTTTTATCGAACCCCGTCCTTGTTTGGGTCATAACAAGGTGGCGACTTCAAACCTATTTTCGACCTTCCTTAAGGTCACCCCATGTGGGACGTACCCATTTAGTGCATAGCACACTGATCCGCAAAAATAGGGGTCATAGGAATAGGAAGACCTTGGATCAGGCCCCACTTCCTCTTTGACCTTATCCCATGGGTGATGGTGAGGAAGGGAACTGACAGTGTAAGAGACTATAAAGGAATCATGCATGAATTCTCCACCACGAGAATGACCAAACACATAGGCCTCTTCCCGCATGTTGTCAGCATAAGCAGCGATACACTCACCATACACTAGGGCTCTGTACCTCGAGTAAGGGCCTCTATGGATGCTAGAGAGCTGGTTATCAACACGGTAAGGCTCTCTAACATGAGGAGGACTCTCAATAACAAGCTGGTGACGGTTCTGAGTAACCTCATGGGCAAAAGCTCTCATGGCCTCATTAAACTCCCTAGTTATGGGTAACTCCTCAATAGCGGCTTGACCATTATGGGTGTTCGAGTAGTCTCTAAAGGCATCTACAAGATGAATTGGATCACTCTCCTCACTGGCTGCGGGAGAACAAGATTGACTCATAGAGGGTTCATACGAGTCATGGGCTTCCTTAGAGTTCTCTCGGGCTGGTTCAAACTCCAAACAGGTTTCATAGGCAGTTTGAGATTCTTGTGGTTCAAGGGAAGGAGTACGGGTTGCTGGTAAGTAAGACGGGGATAAAGGGGTATCCTCAGGCTCTCCATCTTCTTCAGATTCCTATAACACATCCTGCACTAAGGGTTCAGCTAAAGGTTCAATGACAGGCTCATTCTCATGCATAGGCTCAGGAGTAGGCTCAAAATCAGAAATAATGACTGGGGAAGTTTCAAAGTTAGCTTCAAGACACATGCCCTTATGAAAGGTACGAACAGCATAGCAGCGGCCTGGTACTAGAAGAGGTCTATGACAAGTGCAAATAGTGGTGTAAGACACACGACTCTCTCAAAGTACAAAATAAGCACATATCAAGATCTCAGTCGTAAGACTATCCAATCTGTAAGCAAAATCTCTTGCAACAAACGCACAAGTCTTCTCAAGACATCACTCGGAACTTACTTGGCTTTATAACTAACTAATTCATATTCCAAGTTTTAAATCCTAATATCAATCTGTCACACCCCACCCTCCTACACAGGCTAGTGGTGCTACCAAGATCCGCTTTCCTAGTTGAGGACTAACCCCACAGACCACCACAAGTCTTTCCAGCATGCTTTGTCCTCACTCGCATGCTCATGAGAAACTTCCCAGGAGGTCACCCATCCAAATACTACTCCAAGCCATGCACGCTTAACTGTGGAGTTTCTAAGGAATGAGCTCCCTGAAAAGAAGATGCACCTTGGTGATATGAGTAGTACCCACAAACCATTTAAGCT
>BSSO01003925.1:0-15448 GCA_030267885.1 Mesembryanthemum crystallinum
GCAATTGAGCTGGGCTTCTCCAAAATTCACGTTGAAGGCGACAATCTTAATGTTATTCAAGCTATGAGAGGGGAAATAATCATTCCCTGGCGCATTCATTCAATCATCATCGACACTAAACGGTTTCTGGCCACCTGCAATCCTTGTATTGTTACTCATATCTTTAGAGAAGGAAATCAAGCGGCTGACTGGCTTGCTAAGCTCGGGCATTCTTTAAAGCAACCAACTATATGGAGTAAAGCTCATCATCAGGATTTGGAACAGATTTTAGTTAATGATATTTTAGGAGTTAGCCTCGAGAGGAGGAGCTCTTAATCTTATTTGTACTCCATTCTTACCTTCTCAAAAAAAAAAAATAAAAAAAATATCAATTACCAAGGTGGAGCTTATCAAGATCATGCAGGAATTGGGAAGTGTGATTGATCAACATACCAATCAATCACTCCAGCCGCTAGTGTCAATAAAAGAACCCTCATCATCCATATCACTTCATCACCTCACCTCACGCGCTTTTTGTTGCGTAACTGATAGTCGTACAACCATCTACCGTGGCAGCAACCGGATAAACGAAGCCGACGCACAGTCACAGTCACCCCCGAAATATCATTTTATTTATAAATAAATCCATAGTTTTTTTTTTTTTTAATTTGCAGAAAATTGGGTAAGGAAAAGCAGGCGTCAGCGGTATGATATGTTCTAGAATTGCACGACACCTCCATCAAAACTAAAAACAAACTCAACAACTCTCATTATTTCACTCCTCACAGCAATTGAGAGAGAAGAAGAAGATAGAGAGAAATTGAGTAGAGCAAGATGAAGGGAAGAACAACAATGGAGGTTGGAGCTGATGGTGTAGCCATCATCACCATCGTCAATCCTCCCGTCAATTCTCTTTCCTTAGACGGTACTTTCACATTCAAATTCAAATTCTCTCTCCTCGATCTTCTTTTATTGATCCGATTGTGAATTTCAGTTGCGTTTTAGTTGTATGACTTTGTGTCGGTTCGTTTTCGTTGAGGTCATTGGCGTTTGATTGAATTATCTGCTTTTGAGTCATTTCTTTTGAGCTTGGGAGCAGTCGATGAATCATGTACAGGTGTTTGGAAGTGAATTTTGATGTTGTAGAACTCGCCATTTGTCAATATGATGTGGCAATTTGCGGTTTGTTTAGGTTGCTAATTTAGCCTGATCATGATATAAGGGAGAAAAATTAAGCAATACTGCTTTAGTTTGTGATGTTGTATTTTGGAAGTCATGGGAGTAGCTACTGAGGGAAGTTATAGAGGGGATGGGATGGATGTTTCTCCTACCTCGAAATTCTTATGAGGAGGATTGACCTAAACTGTCCATTATTTCTCACGAATATGGAGATTAAGGAGCTTATTTTTTTTCCCTTCATTTTATAGAGTTAGCCTTTTAATTTGGGGGGAAATGAGCCACTGATCTATAGAGAATGGAAAATTCTTATTGGGACATTCCTCAATTTAGGTTCAAAGTCTCGTAGTACATTTTATTGATTATTCAGCATGTTATCAATAAAAATAGTTTATTAGTAAACCATTATATAGTTCTTATTTCATATGAAGTGGCAAGCAGTACTGCATTTCCAATTTCTGCACGAGTAAAGGCCGTGTACATTACAGCTCCCTACCTCACCAAGCGGGAGCCTTTTCTAAGTCACCTGATAAAACGTTAGGATATGGTATGGTAAAGAGTATATATTAATGAGTTATTAGAACAAAAAAAAAAAGAAAAAAGACAAGGAATTCTCCTAAGGAGACTATGTTAGGCTAATTCTTATAGACATCTGAAATTGAAAGCTTCTAAGGTCTTGTTGCACTAGCCCATGGAGAAAGTAAGTACACAACCAGATTGCAAAGCATCTCAAGTTCTTAAGAAGAAGAGGATTGTTTCAATTCCAAACTTGAACCCTCTTAACTGAATACACCCCAATACCACCGAAAGAGTATTGCGCCACAAAGATTACTCCTTCCCCCTCCTAAAGCCCAGAAACGTTTGTGGAACAAAGCCAAATCAGTAGATGGGCACAACCAGGATGCCTTATGCATGTCAAACAACTTACTCTATAGACTTCTGCCACATCTCGTATTAGTGTTTATTATATCCATTGTCAAAGTCCACACAAACGCCTCACAAATGCTTGCACCTTAAGAGGTACCTTTTGGCTTTCACAAGATATTTTGAAGGAGTTCCCAAACATCTGAAGAAGTATTAAAAGAATTTCGCTGATGAGTCACCAATCCACAACCTAGACTCCAAGAGTCATCACTACCGCAAAGCAGTTTTCTAAATTTCTCCTGTTCTTAGGGAAGTCTATGTCAAGGATTATCCCGTTTGAAATAGATCTCCAAAACAGCAGACATATGCAACTAGCGCACAACTTAGACGAATGCGGGATCAACAAGGGCATGTGGGATACAAGCTTCCATGGGCACATATGCTTAATACCAAATGCACTTTGGCAATTGGCATCCTCTCAACCAATATGTGCAAACACATTTGCTCCTAACGACTTGGTGTCATGGACTATCTGTCTCAAAGAAAAATCAGCACAACCATCTGTCCATAAGAGCAATATTTTCTACCAATCTACCAACACCCTAACCCCTGCAGTCCTTTGGCCTACATACCGAATCCCAACTCAGTAAATGATACTTCTTTTATCCACTCATACCAGACCACATCAAATACCTTCATCATCATCTGCCACTATTACCGGGATCATAATTAAGGAGAGATAATATCAAAGAATACTAGAAAAATAAGACTATGGTCGTGTTTCCTTAAAGAAATAGATCCAATAATTTGGAGACTCATTTAAATCATTGACTCCCAAAGTGATCCCAAACCTCGAGTTTCAGACGGTTACTACCAAGATACCTCCAAATAATTAAGTGGTCAATTCTGAACCAGCATTGGTGGTTCCTAGGTATCTGACCTATTATTGAATGAGATTTGTTTAATATTTTAATTTTGGTATCTTTTTGTTTTCCTTATTGGTGTAGAAGGGGGTGGGGGGGAACCACAAATTTGGGAAAAGAGCCGTTTTAGTGTGCATTGATCATATTAATGTTCTCGAAATGGAGAAAAGCTAGTGATGAGAACTAATATGGGTTTTTAATTGAACTTTTGGTACATGCATATCAAATTTCTTGTGTAGCTTCTAAGGGGGCCTTTGGTTCATTTATGTAAGTGGAAATAAAATAAATTGGATAAGGGGAGGAATGGTAACCCAATTCATCGACTTTTTAAAGGTGTTTGGTTATATATGCAACACATATGTCAGTCCACCCTACCTCTTGATTTCCTCTNCTCTCACCACCACCACCACCACCACCACCACCACCACCACCACCACCAGTGGTCTATCAACATTAGTCCAACTGTCTGTTCACCACACCAGTGGCTTCTGCCGCTGTTTCACCGCCATGGTAGCCGTATTCCTCCTTGTTGCTGCTGCCTCCACCATTGCCACCACTGCACTTCCCTCTATCCCACACTCTCCCACTTTCATCCACCAATTGTGGCTATAGATGAGTATAAATAGGGGGAGTAAATTGTTTTATTTTTATTTATTTTTGGATAACATGGGTATGCGAGCTTTAATCAACTAATCCCATGGACCCTGATGTTAACGGCCAGGAAAACCTCCAATAGCCCTGAGGGGACTCGAACTAGGGATCAAGGGCAATTATCTAAAGTTCTGACCCCTCTCTCTCTCTCTCTCTCTCCCCCTCTGTTGTGTGGTAGACGATAGCTCTGGGCAGTGATGGTTGGGTCGCTTGTGGTGATGCCGGTAGTGGTAGCCATGGTAGTGATGGTGGTGGTTGTGGTTTGTTGGTGGTGGAGGTGGTGGTGTAATTGTTACCCCTAAGTAATGGTTTTTGAAACCAGGGGGGAGGAGGATAACAAATTGGGGAGTCCATTGCCCAAAGTAATGGTAATTGATTGTTGCTTGGGACCAAAAAGCAAGCTGTTGGTGTTGAGTTATTGCAAATTTTGTTGTAATTATTTCCTGTTAGAGTTAATTTTACAAGAAATGTTGGTGGGAGAGAAGTCGATGAACTTTCTGGATTGCTTTCTCTTCTTGACACTTTCTCTCATAATTTTGGGTCAGACACATTATCAAACTTTGGCATTTATACTAAGTATTTTTTCCAGCACTTACCTTTACTCCTTATACCCTCCGTTTCCCCTTTAGCTATTTTTATTTGGGGTGCCAATGTTCTGTTGAAGGTAGCGACTTTCTGTTGGACTGCGGTTAGTAGTTGAGTTAACACCAACAAGCTGCGGGAGAGAAGGAGGCCCTACAAGATGTTATCACCGGATGTTTGTGTGCGATTTGTTTTAAAAGGCGGGAGACTAGTGAGCATCTTTTCCAGCACTGTCCTTTTGCTTGGAGTATTTGGCACAGCGTTGATCTTTGTGGATTCGGTTTCTCCAACAACTTTGATTTTGATGTTTCTTGTGGGTTACAGAGGCCTGGGTTCAGGGAAAATGCGTGATGTATCCTGTGGTTAGGTGTCTTTGGTATGAGAGGGAAAACCAGATTTTCTGGAATTTTTCTCTTGGAAGATTGGTTTGGGACAAAATGGTTTATGCGTTTGTGTATATAGGATATTCCTGGAAACCCATCATCAGAAGTACAGAGTGATTGGTGGACTTTCCTCATTTGAGTTCTCTTTCATGGCTGCCTCCTTGTACACAGTTAATTTATTATTCATACAATTACTTTTCTATCTACAAAAAATTTGGCTGTCTGAGGTGATTGTGGCAGATGATGGTTGCCACTGATTGCTATGCAAGGGCAATGACACTTAGTTTATTAAAGAAGGTAATCATAAAAAAATAATCATAATTGGAGCGTGAGGGACATCCTTGGTTGTTATAAAAACCTGACTCTCTTACCAAACCAATGTGAGATCTCTTCACAAAAGGGAAAGTTCTACCAAAACTTAATTCAATTTTATTCAAATTTTCACATAGGAAAAGGTACTGGTTTAACAAGAAAATAATCTTATCTCCTGATATATCTAAAATAATACTCTGTGCATCATAAATATCTTTATGTAACTCGATTTATGTAACTCGATGAGACTGAGGCTATATTTTATCCTATTAAAATACATCTGAAAATGTCGAATCCTAGTTGGGAATCTTTCATCATTTCTTGCCATTAGTATAATGCTTTGTGGTTGTTGCTTTATCCACTGTGGTAATGTAGGAGTTGTTGCAATGCTTCATCGCTTTGTTTCTACATAAAGTTTCCTTAGTTAGATCAATTGTGTTTGATATGTATCTGTGGTGAAAAACTCTGCAGTTTTTTTCTGACACGTTTCATGACATTTTAAATGAGTTTTTATCTGTATCTATTTATGTCATGACAGTGCCATCATTTATTTTGTTGAAAAAACATGTTATTTTAGTTATTTCTATCTCGCTAACAGAACATTCCTTATATCTTATTGTTGAATCATCATTGTTTCGACAGTGTTGCCAAGTCTGAAAGCGAATTTTGATGAAGCATTACAAAGGAACGATGTAAAGGCAATTGTAGTTACAGGTAAAGTACTAAGATTATTCTTTATTAAGTTTACATAGATTAGGTGTTAGAGATCAGAGATAATTAACTTTTTGTTTTATTTATTTATTTATTCTGGAAACAGGTGCCAAGGGAAAATTTTCTGGTGGTTTTGATATCAGTGCTTTTGGTGGAATTCAAGAGGGGAAGAGTACGTTTTCCTTGCTTCTAAGCTAAAACATATTACAGTTTTTGTGCTTGTATATCAAGTTTCTTGTAGCTTTGTTGACTTTTCTAGCTTTATTTTTAGCAGCTGCTGCGCCAAAGCGTGGGTTCGTTGGAGTGGAGGTTCTGACTGACACAGTGGAAGGTGTGTTAAGAGTCTTCCTTTTATATTTGTATGTTTCATTGAGCATCAGTGGTTGCAATGAATGTTACCGAGTACTGACCGTATTCTCATCTGCAGCTGCGAGAAAACCTTCAGTTGCTGCTATTGATGGCTTAGCGTTAGGTGGAGGTTTAGAGGTTGCAATGGTATGTGGAGCAACTATTATGTATATAATTGAGTAGTTTTGATGACCTTGGTAGTTTCAAACTCTTGAATTTACTTGGCAGGCCTGTCATGCAAGGATATGTACTTCTAATGCTCAGTTGGGCCTTCCTGAACTTCAGCTGGGAATTATTCCTGGATTTGGAGGTACTGTTACTGCTGCTACTGCATTGGTACTTATGCCTTAGATTTTGGTTCTATGTTGAGTCTTGATTTAGAATGCTGGAAAGTGTAAAGACCATGGTGATTCTGCACTTCTCCAGTCTGCTTACTGTAGTAACACCCAGAAACAAATGTTCCGTAGTCTGAATAATATTATGGAACGCAAACGAGTCTCGAAAGCCAAACATTCCATGCTGCACCTGTCTGCTCCTGCTTTATTATCTGCTAAAACAATCAGCCACAATACAAAGCAATGCTTAGCTGTAGATGAGTACATTGGACACCATCCTACCTCACCACTGAAAGGTTTTCGAAAGCAATGAACCTTACCAAATTAGCCATGGAAATTTTCCAATGGTTTTACTGCAGTTCAACAGAAAGCCTTGGATGTCGGACGAACTCGCAATATTGTACTATCATGCAAGAATTACTCTCTCTCACTATGAACATCAATCTTTCTCAAGTTGTCCTTCTGTTGCAATTTATTTGTCAATTTCAACTTTTCAAGTTTCCAGGATGCTTAAAAGTACCCATGTTGTGGGTCACTTTTTGAAGATCTGTAGGATGCACTTGGTACAATTAGTAACTGACATTCCCAAATACGCTTTTCATTCTTAAGTTAAAAATTGGGTTTTTCCCCATTTGAACATGATGCTTACATGTCTCCCTGAGCTTTCTATGGCTGGACATGGACAAACTAATTGCATTGGAGTAACAATCATATGACCTTGTATCATAAAGCTCCTTCTTCTGAAAACAGAATGCCTCCAGCCAATTGACTTGTGTTACTTGGACATCTATTTTTCCAGCCATACCCATGTCAGTATGACATGAAATCCACACTTGATTCTTGATTTTGTACTTGGACGCATACGGGCTTGACACCATTGTGAGACGGCCTGTGTGTGTTAATGGCTTCAATTGAGTATTGGTTTTGTCTGAGGCTTAATTGCTTTGATTGACTATTGGTTTTGTCTGAGGCTTAATGGCTTCACTTGACTGGTGTACTGACTATTATTATTATAGTCATAACTTGAACCTTTTTGTAATCTATTGGGAATTATTATGGGACTACTATGATCATGGTATAAGCAATGATAATTGTTGGATTGTCTCGATATGTGTGCATGCGGGATGTGCAAATCTAACTTTGAGTTACAACATGACAAATGTCAAAGTGGTGAGTTGGGGCCCTAAGAAAACCGAGAAGACAGAGATGAGACAGGACATTGGTCATTGGGTATAGAGCTATTGCATATTATCAATTGACGGAGGGTGACCTCATTCATAGAGCTGTTCAAGCCCCTTCATGGAGGAGTATACCCTTATACTTGTTTGAGGACATTTTAACCTTTGTGTCTCTTCTTGAGTATGCACAAAAATACGGTTCAAAGAGTCACAAATGAAAACAATAGAAAACAAAAATAACAGAAGTTACCAACTTTGAAATAAATTGCACAATGTCAAGAGGAACACACAGATACATGGCTTTGTACTAGACTGTGTACCGCCTTGGTCATTCAAGCAAATGCCACAGTTCATGTGGTTTGACTAAAGACATACAGGGCAGTGTAGGCAACCATGTATTGCATCGGTCATTTTATTTCCTTTGTTCCTTTTCCTTCTTCCAACAATCTCCTACCTTTAGCAATCATGTAGAAATTTATCTTATGGAAGTCGCATGCATCATGGAAGGATGCTTCAATTGAACCACCACTTAGTTAACAAAGAACTATGATGATGCAGTAAGCTATGCTTTGAGTCATCGATCCTCGTTGTCCAAGCAAATTGAAGTTGCACATGGGCACCAAACTTCTGTCTTGACCTTTATTAGACCCAACACATGAATTTGCAGTGTGTCTTGTATCTATATGTGAATGCTTGGAGACCCAAGCCCAAAGGTCACTTGGGAGTGGCGCCCCTCTTAACTTACTAAAACAGATTTCTATTCTATAGGATGCATCTGTTAAGATCTTTCAGAGTAAACCGCTCAACCTCATTTTAAATCATGAGAATCAAGCACTTCTTTGCAATAGTAATGGTGCGTACTTTACTATTAGGATTTAACTATTTGAACTTAAGACACATAGGTACTTTACAAGCGCTCAGTATAGTTCCCCATTTTGGACTTAAGTAGACTAACACATCCCTCATGGTAATGAACCATATGATATGTCATACTAGTATACTAAAACAAATGCTAGACCTAAACATATAATATACAACAATGGATCCAAATAAAAATAGATATACCATGTTACCCCACAATTGTGTAAAACT
This sequence comes from Mesembryanthemum crystallinum, assembly GCA_030267885.1. Classification (NCBI taxonomy): domain Eukaryota; kingdom Viridiplantae; phylum Streptophyta; class Magnoliopsida; order Caryophyllales; family Aizoaceae; genus Mesembryanthemum; species Mesembryanthemum crystallinum. The sequence goes on from BSSO01003925.1 coordinate 8,535, forward strand.
TTTCCAGTGATTGTCAACATGCATGCATATAGACACACACACACGTGCAACTTCCATTAACTGCAATGGATTACTTTGTGGAGAGTAATGCCAGCTTCTGATTGTCAACCCTTTCACAATTATTTGTAATGGGTAATAGTCTTCATGTTTGTTTTTATGTGTAGAAGGGGGACGCCTCCTTTGTTTCCATGTATCCTAGGGCTTATCGGTTGTCCATTCTTCATGATGCACCAATTTCTGCCTTCTGTTTTGTTGATGATGGGTCTTGGGATCTCCATCTCCTCACGACTGGTAATTGAGAAAATTACTACTGTACTTAAGGGCGTTTGGTTTGCCATGTTTCGAGGGATTGGAATGGAAAATTGGTTACCTGATGTAGTTTCTCAATATTTGGTTCACCACCTCTTGAATCCATTACCATTATTTGCGGTAATGGAATCCTCAATTTATTACCCTCTTCCCCCTTGGGTTTCAAATAACATTATTTGGGGTAACCATTACTACCACCACATGATCTCTAGCACCCCACCTCCACCACCATTGTACCACTAGCACCACCATGAAATTACAAAACCATTGCACACCAGCCATCAATCTCGAGAGGGAGAGGGAGAGGGAAGGCGTTAGTTATTAGGGGGCACAACGGGAGATCTAAACTCAATATCTGCTTCTTCATGGTTGGAATTGGTTCAATTGAAGTTTTTTCTAGCAAAGTTAGGTCCTCCATTCTTGGTCTTTGCTTCTTCATTTTCTATATAAGTAATGAGCTTTAATGGCAGATTGACAATTGTCACAACTAAGTTGGATTTTGGTTTAATCAGTCATGGTAAAGTGAAGTGAGAGACCAGATCTTTGAGTGGAAGTGTGCTGGCACAAGAGTGGTGAATTGATAGACTGGTGGTCCACAAGTGATGGTGGGGAGAGAAAATGAAGAGGTAGAGGGGAGATATGTTAAATGTGATAAATAACCAACAGTTTAAATAAATAATGGGTTGGTTACCATTGCTCCTGTTATTCAATTCCATTCCATTTCGACCTGTTTGAGTGAACCAAACGCTCCTTTACTATCTTGGATACTAGCTTCCTCGCGAGTTCTAATGATTTCTGTGTGTGGGATAGGGACTCCCCGAGAACTTCTCTTGCAAGTCCTTCCATCATCATCTTTACCACCACAGTATCCCCTCTTCCCTTTAGCCACCTATATTTGGAAGTCTAAGGTCAACCTGAAAGTGCATGCCTTTGTTTGGATCTTGGTTCTAGGCAAAATAAAACCCATGACGTGTTGCATGGGCGTCGACCTGGATGGGCTCTCTTATAACCTTTCTTTGTCATTTATACAATTTTTTTCTTATAAAAAAACAATTATTTGTAATGGCTTCAACTGTCACAGGTACTCAGCGTCTTCCACGTCTAGTTGGACTCACAAAGGCTCTTGAAATGATGCTGGTATGTGTGTTACTTCGAAAATATTAATTAAAGTTTCTCGATTTATCGTCTCAAGAATCATACTGTGTTTTGCAGACTTCAAAGTTTGTCAGAGGGTCAGAAGCCCATAGCTTGGGCCTTGTGGATGAAATAGTTCCATCAAATGAGCTCCTAGATACCGCCCGAAGATGGGCCCTGGAAATATTGGAGCGTAGAAAGCCCTGGGTTTCCAGTCTTTATAAGACAGACAAGTTGGAGCCACTAGGAGAGGCAAGAGAAATTCTCAAGTTTGCAAGGGCACAGGCCCGCAAGCAAGCTCCAAACCTCAAGCACCCATTGGTTTGTATTGATGTTATTGAAGAAGGCATAGCTTCTGGACCTCGTGCTGGATTGTGGAAGGTTTCTTGTTGCTTCACTGCTCATTCTTTCTTCAAGCTCTTATGATTATGCTGCTGGATAGTGACAATATTTTTTTCCTAATCTCTTATATTGGCAGGAGGCAGATGCTTTTGAAGAACTTCTGCGTTCAGACACGTGCAAGAGTTTGGTCCACTTCTTCTTTGCTCAGCGTGGAACTTCAAAGGTTATTGTGTTTTGTTTTTTTGATGTCATTATGCTTGTGTTTCTCCTAATTTATTGATATGTTTTTATATCAAACTAAGAACAGAGAATGTGACTCAATAGGAACCTAGAGGTATAACTCATGCCTTTGGGGGTCCATAGTAACCTTTAGTGTAGTTGGTATGTATCTATAATTTTATGTCATTGGTCTTTGAAAAAGGCTTGGACCAGCTGGTTCACCATAGAATCTTGCCATCCATCAGTTTGTCGTATGAATGTCTGTTGCATTAAAGTGTAGTTTTTTGTGACAATATGTTTATGATTATGAGTTATGAGTTATGGTTAGCATTTCACAATGAAACCTCCCACAGGCTATGTTTGAGAGAGCTTCTTAATCTGGGGACAAGAGGTGAAAATGAAGGGATAAATTTATAGCTATTCTTTATCGCATATGTTGGTGAAGCCTTGAGCAAGGTTTTTATTTCTGGATGGAATAGCCACGAGCAACGTTGGTGAAGCTTATAGTTGCGAATTAATTTGTCAAAATGAATAACATGTGGGTGGGGATAGTAATCTAAAGATTAGTTTGCTCAATACAGCTCCAGGTAGAATGTTACTTACAGGGTAAGACAATGTGTCACCAGATCCTACCGACCTACCGGTTCTACCCATAAACTACAGCATTTATGTTTTCTACTCTTCTCCTGGAGTAACCTTTTTTGTTTTAAGATTGGGGATAGAGGCTGGGGGAGGGGTGCTTTTGGAGTAGGGTTTGCTTGAAGTTAACATCTGCTATGCTCCTTGAGCACTGCTTAATGATAATTGAGTTGGATCTGCTTGGGATTTTCATTAATTTACTATCGATCCTGAAACAGGTCCCTGGTGTTACCGACTTGGGTCTGGTGCCAAGACAGGTGAGGAAGGTTGCTGTTCTTGGAGGAGGATTAATGGGCTCTGGGATAGCTACAGCATTGCTTCTCAGTAATTACCCTGTGATTTTGAAAGAAGTTAGCGATAAATTCTTACAAGCCGGTATTGACAGAGTGAAAGGTTAGTCAGGTTCTTTCTGTTGTATCTTGGACTTTCTTCATTCTTATACTTAATTTGCTTTATTTGACGCTGAGTGGTGTTTTTTCATGTAGCCAATTTGCAAAGCCGTGTCAAGAAAGGGAAAATGACGCAGGAGAAGTTTGAGAAGACCATATCGCTTCTTCAAGGAGTTTTAGATTATGAAAGCTTTAAAGATGTGGATATGGTCATAGAGGTAAAGTGGGGTGGAGTGTCTTTTTCATTATGCCGATGAGAGAGTCCTTTCTCTTCATTGCATAGTACCATTAGATAGATATCCAATCTTGATTTTGTGGATGCTTCTTGCAGGCGGTAATCGAGAATGTTTCCTTAAAGCAACAAATTTTTGGCGATTTGGAGAAATATTGTCCTCCACATTGCATACTTGCAAGCAATACCTCCACAATTGACCTGAACCTTATTGGTGAGAAGACCCGGTCTCAGGATCGAATTCTTGGAGCACATTTCTTTAGGTAAAGTTCTTATCTATTTGGTAAACATTCCTCTTTCCTCATGCTTCTCTAGTGGTTTCTCTATTAGCATTGCTAATGTGTTATGGTGGATTGCAGCCCTGCTCATATCATGCCCCTTCTGGAGATTGTCCGTACACAGAAGACATCCCCCCAAGTAATTCTTGATGTGCTGGATCTTGGGAAAAGGATAAAGAAGACACCAGTTATTGTGGGGAACTGTACTGGATTTGCTGTCAATAGAATGTTCTTCCCTTATACACAGGCAGCGATGCTGCTTGTTGAACGTGGCACGGATTTGTATAAGATTGATAGAGCAATCACAAAGTTTGGAATGCCAATGGGTCCATTTAGGTAACTACAATATGAAATTTTTTATATGCCTCCGTCCGGATTAGTTCACTTAGTAACAACCTATTAAAGAGTTGATAGAATTTGATTTGTACACCCTTGAATGCTAAACTAGTTGTTGCTTGGCCTTACTTGTTTTTTCTCTATCTTTCATTCCAAGTGGGGGTATTGGACATTCGACCATAATTCATTACTAATCTAGGAAAGTGTAATTTTTCTCTGGATATCTTAAATTTGTTATAGTAACTATTGTTTCTGACAGGGTGTATATTTCCTCTTTTCTGTCTAATCTGTTATCTAGTCATCAGTGTCATCTTGGAAAGACTACATGTCTTACACATGAACCGTGTTGATGCAGATTGGCTGATCTTGTCGGCTTTGGAGTGGCAATAGCTACTGCCATGCAGTATCTTGAGCATTTCCCTGACAGAACTTATAAATCAATGATTGTCCCTCTTCTGCAAGAGGATAAAAGAGCAGGTATCATTCTGTTTTCCGATATCATGCCACTCCATCTGTTTATGCAAATCCAGTAGCAGATACAGGAACTTGAATTGCTTAAATCTATTTCATTAAACTTTTTCATCTTTAGCATGCTTCTGCTTTATATATTTGCATACCTTGCTTTACTTTATGAGAATTGGAAACTCTAAATGTAATCGGGAGGCAATTTGAGTAATATCTTTGGATATACTAAATGTAAGCAACTTTATTGAGTAAGGAGGATGCACTTGCATCACCAGTGTAGTAATGTAGATCGCCCATGCGCAACTCCTGTGACAGGATATATTTCACTTGTATATCCTGAAATGGACCCTTCAATATGCCTTTCAGGTGAATCATCTGGTAGAGGATTCTACTTGTATGATGGTAGACGCAAGGCAAGCCCAGATCCTGAAATAAAGAAATTTATTGAGAAAGCAAGGGACATTTCTGGTGTTAGTGTAGATGCAAAGGTTTGTGTTTCAATTCTTCCCTGTTCTCTAGGATACATGTGATATTAAGTTGTTTCAAGACATGTTCCTTTGCTCTGATTTCCTGTTAGGTTCCTGTGTATATTTTACTTATGTTTGAAAAGAAGATCTAGGTATAGATAATGAAACTGTGGATGAGCAATTATTTTAAACACCATGCATCTCGCACATCAATCTAAAAAAACTGCTAAATGCACATTAGGGTCTGGCATGACGTGTAAAGTATAAGTTTGGCCAGCAATAATTTGCCATTATTTGGACCATTTACTCATTTTACAATTGATTATTTCTCCTAAATTGCATCTAACTAGCCATCCACCGGCTTTTTTTTGCTAGTATTTGTGACACTAACAACTGGCTGTGAGTTGATAATGGAACCCGTGTTTTTTGTATGGAAAAAATAGTGGCGGATGTTATAAAGGTCTATTTATTGCTATTTGACCATTCAGTGCTTGTACATCCTTAGTGGTTTTTGTATCCTTCGAAGTCATTTTCTCTTTTCAGATGTCAGCCTGTGTCATCTTCTATCTTTCACCTTGGAATCTGTTTAAGAACATAGACTCTAATGTTTAACCATATTTTTGGTGTGTATTAATTAGCAATGCTGTTTGAAGCCTTGAATTTGTGCTTTAGTATTGTTTCTTGTACTAAGTGTAACATTTGAGGAAATTATTTTATATTCCTTGTGTTTAGATTTGACCTCCCCATATTGACTTTTGTGGTTTCAAGGATAATATGTGACATTTTATATTTTTCATATTATAATAGATAAAATTGATGTGGTTCTCATGAGAAGCCCCATCTTGATGACCACCATGAGAACCCTCTCCACTCGTCATTTTACAAGGGCATGTCATTTTAATAAATATATACTCCCTCCTTCCCATATTAACTTGTGCATATGCTTTTTGCACAAGGATTAATGCAAGGGTGAAGTTAACAAAATGCCCCATTCCCTCTCTCCTCCCCTCACCCTCCTTGTCTCCCACAACATCAGTTAGTTAGTCTCCCTCCCCCTGGCTCCCTTCCCCCTCAATACCAATGCCACTTCACCACCCCAACCCCACGACTAGTACCACCATCCAATGCCAACCCCATCGCCCGTCATTTTCTCTCTCCTCTCTTGACAACCTTGTTGCAAGCGAGTCCTTCATGCTAATTTGACGGCCCAGGAAGATTGGGGGAGATGCGGAGAGTGGTGGTCGATGCCCCCATTTGGGTGAAACCTTTGGTATGGGGATTTAGATATGGCAATCTGGGCTTTAGATCCGAGAGTTTTTGTTGAAGGGGGTAGGAAGGGGGGAGTGGCGGTGGGGGAGTGGCGGTGGGGGAGGAGGACGGAGGAGGTGGAGGGGCAAACGAGGAGGAGGGGTTTGCCATGGGTGACGTCGGAGAGGGAGAAGAACTCAGGCGGCGAAGGAGGGTTGAAATTTGGAACTATGGAAGCCTCAGATTGGGTCGAAGATGACGACGCCAATGCCAACGTGCGAGGAATTCTTGTCAAATTTCATCATCAACTACCAATCCGGCGGCAGGTGGACAAATGACGGCCCGGCGACGGCAGAATAACCCGGATAGGCGGCGGAGGTTTTGGGTGAGTACAGAGAGAAAATGGAGGAGAGACAGAGGATTCAGAGGAGGAGAGAGAGTGGAATGGGTTTAATTGTTAAGTTTGGGTTTGATTGTGTCTAAGGGTCAGATTGGGTTTAATTGAGTTTAATTGGGTTTAATTGGATTATTTGGGCTGAACCATAGCATTTACAAACCTTAAAAAATGAGGGTATTTGTGTCAACTTTCTAATAAGTATGGCTAAATATGGAATGCACAAGTTATCGTGGGATGAACTGAAAATGAAATATGCACAAGTTATTATGGTACGAAGGGAGTATATTTATTGTTACCTTCGATATAAAACAAAACAAACTACACTAAATTAATTTCAAAATTCTAATTTACGGAGGGGGGTTTGGGTCTTGGTCGGTTGGTGTCTAAGAACACTTCGCTGGTGGGTAAGTGGTTGTGGCGTTTCCCTTTGGAAACCGGTTCTCTATGGCACCAAGTAAT
>BSSO01003926.1:0-15447 GCA_030267885.1 Mesembryanthemum crystallinum
GGAGGGTATAAGTAATGGAGCTTTAAAAGAAAGGAAAAAAGAATTAATTTCCAACGAAAATAATACAGATCGGCATAACTAACCATGACATGTCATCACTTCACCAGAGAGATTTTACCGACGGGGAGGCACGTGTCATTTAATTGATGGGAAAAATACGTTGGTGCTAATTTTGCAACCGTCCAAAGTTCGTGTTAAAAATTGCAGCTGAGTGAAAGTTGGTGTTGTTTATGCCAAGTTTTCCTTTAAAAAAATGTTGAGGTGAACGCATCAGGCCCTGGGGCCTTCAAGTCCCCTATTGCAAACAGGGCATCTTTTATTTCCTTATCTGTTATCTCTTTCTTCAGATCATCAATATCATCCTGCTTTAGTGTCTCACCCTACAGCACCACCCCCATATCAATACCCTGAGCTGTATCATCATTACTTAATAGTTTCTAATAGAACTCAACAAAAGCATTAGGTATCTCAGCACCCTCCTTGACATCACCATCAGCATCTTTAATGGTAGTCACTCTGTTTATTGCATCTCTCTCTTTGACATTGGCATGGAAATAGATTGTATTCTCATCCTTCAGCTTCAGGTCATGCAGTTTTGCTCTTTGCTGAAAAGCAGCCATCTCAGCCTTCTTCATTTTCATATACACTTGCCTTCTAATCTTTTCCTCAGCTAACATTTCTTCATTATAAGGATCCTAGTAGAGTTGCTGCTGTATCTGTTGTAATTCACCTTTACATTGCTGAACTTGCTAGGAAATATTCATATATCTGGATCTGTGCAATTGTTTCAACAAAGGTTTAAGTTTTCTCAACTTATTCATCAGCTGAGTCATGCAGGATCCCCTCAATATCCTCCTCCCAAACCCTTTGTGCAATAGGCATGAACTGCTCATCATCACACCATAGGTTAAGAAATCTAAATGGTCTTGGTTCATCTTGAGTTCTTTCAGTAATATCCACAAGTACTGGAGCGTGGTCTGAGACACCTTCAGGGAGAAAAGTCACTTTAATGCTGATGCTATCAAGTATCCACTTACCATTACACATAGCTTTATCAATCTTGCTTCTCACTCTATATCCCCCTTGTTGATTATTATGCCATGTGAAAAGTGGTCCAGTGTAAGGAAGATCTTCAATACCAGCCCTTTGCACACAATTAGCAAATTCAGTCATAGCTCTATAGTCAGGATCTGCTCCACTATCTCTTTCCCCATTGTTCAAAACCACATTGAAGTCCCCAGCCAAAATCCAAGGCCCCTGCATTGAAGCTGCAATATTCTCTATATCCACCCACAATTGCCTCCTATCTTCCATAGCATTCATACCATAAATCACAGAGAAGCTGCATTTAAACATACTCCTCTTAGATGTTAACTCACAGTGAATCAGTTGGCTTGTTATCTTCTATACAACCACCTCAACATTATAAGTTGACCAAATCAACCATATCCTACCATTTCTATGGGAGTTATAGTTATCACACCTCTCCCACCTTGAAAAGAATCTTCTAGCTACCTTTTTTGCATTTTTCTCCTTTATTCTATTCTCCAACACTCCCATAACATCAATCTTATTACAACACAAAAAGTCTACCACTTCTTGTGCTTTGAGAGGTTCATTACAACCTCTCACATTCCAGCAAGCAAGTCTCATGTAGGTGGTATACGTGGAGATTCCCCCCCTGTTCTACCACCATCAGTTTCTATTTCTCCAACCTCCTCCTCATTTCTCATATGACTCAAGAGCAAAAACTTATTTGCACCACTCATCATCATTTGCAAAGGAGAGTTAGCTTTCTCCTGCCCTTTGCTTGCCCCTTCCTTATTTCCTCCAGTAATCACCAACTGTTGTGGAGTTTTATACCTCCCTTGGCTCCAATTTGTGATTCCAGTACTCACCTTTGCTATAGCTGATTTCTTCCCCACAACTTGAGTGAAGTCCTCTATTACCTCAGTTCCCAACTCAGTTGCTACCTCTGTCTCACCGGTTATGACTGCTGGATCAGTAGTCCCCTTTGCTGGTTCAGCTTCTTTACCACCCAGCTCACTCTGTGCCACTGCAGTAGCCTTCCTACTCCATCTGCACTAAGCAGTCAGATGCCCCATCATTTTGCAAGAGTTACAAAAGTAAGGGACCCATTCATAAGTCACTTCCTGACTCAACTTTTCTCCAAATGGTGTTAACAATTGAATTTGAGTCTTCAAGGGCTGAGACACATCCACTTCCACCAATATCCTAGCATATGACACTCTGTCTTTTCTTGCTGTACACTGATCTGCAAATAGAGGGAACCCCAATTTGCTACCCACCTTACTAAGTCCTGAACCAGACCAATATTGCACATCTAGGTTAGGTAGATTAACCCAGACTGGTACCTTTGTTACTTGTGCCTTCTCAATACAAAAATCAGGCGTCCAGGGTTTAAGCACAAAGGTTTTGTTACCTATAACCCATGGACCTCCTCTTAATATCTCATCTTTGTCCTCCTTTGATTGAAATCTGATGTAGAACCATCCCTTCTTATGGTATAACAGCTGCAGAGTGCTTACATGGTTCCAATTCTTTGCCACGAACTCATGCATTGTAGCTAGCTTAGGAGGGCCACCAATAACAACACCAATCAAAGCATATTGCCAATATTCAATCTCAACATCATGTAGATCAATTTTAACCGTGTCACTTTCCTGTGATTCAGGGACAAAGTGCAGAGGTAACCCACAATGGGGATCCCTATTACGCTCAAAGGCCTTTTTCCAGTTAGGCCTAGCAGCTAGTACATTATTTTCTTCATTATCCTCTCCAGAATCTCCACTATCATCATTATTCTCCTCCTCACTAACCTCATCAGCCCAACTCTTCCTATGACCAAAATCACTAACAGACTTAACCCCAGATTGAAATGAAACCGGCGCAGTTTGAACAATGGGTTCACCATCTTCAGAATCACCAATAAACCCTAATTGTTGCAAATCAACTGCTACATTATTTTCAGGATGAATAGATGAATTACCTCCAGATTGTTGAATTGATCTTCCTCTAGCTTGAATCAAACCCCCGGCTCTATTGTTCGAGCTCTTATTGAGCTCTTTCATGAGTTCAGTACTGAGAAAATCTCCCAATTTCAACTAATCCATCATCGCCGCCCCTTGCATCACCGTGTCTCCATTTTTCTTCTCCCCCGATTCGACATTCATTTTTGTGTTCTTTGATGAGCTTGCCTTCGCTCTGTTACTCCCTTCATGATTGTTTTGTTTCGGTGGCCTTCCCCTACCTCGCTTCCCTCCTCCCATGGCAGCACTGGCGCGCAAAGGAGATTGTCTCACTTCGCACCATCAGAGAGCATCCGCTCAGCACCGCCTTTTAGCCTTTCAGTTAAACATGTACTTTTTAGGGTGTATATATTTTATTTTATTTTGTAAATCAATTTATTCGCATTGTGTGTGAAAGTCACTATTGCAAATTTGTAATATTATTAGTATTGAAAGTTTTTATTAAGTCATTATCTTTGTTAACTGTTTTTCAACTTTACACATAAGATTTTTGCAAATGATTGTTACTTTTATTACTTGATTTGAATTAGCAATATAGGAGTATATAGCAAATAAATCGAAACTAAAGAGGTACTATCATGTAACATGATAATGAGTATGTGCAACGCACGGGGGCATATAACTAGTTATGAATAAAAAATTAAAACACTCAAGTACTCCCCGACCCACTCCTAATCTATTTATTTTTTGTGCAAATAGTGCAATGTCCACGTTATGGTGGAATGAAGACAGTACTAAAATGTGGAAAATAAGAGTTGGGGATTGGGCCAAACTTAAAGAGCAAGGGTCACTTGCTGATGATCACTTTCATCCTTCTCAATGCTGATCAGTGAAAAAGGGTTACATGGGTAACCCAAACCCACAGATGATTTGTTTTTTTTTTTCGTTTTCTTTTATTTTTTTTTTTTTGGGGGGGGGGGGGGGGTGCATGTGTAAGGGTAACCTATAGTTTTCATCAGTGTTGACATATAAAACACTAGCCTTGTATTGCACACGATGCATGTATGATCAACAAAACTTAAAGTACCAAAACAAAATTGCAATACTTAACAATTGTGTTTAGCATACAAAAGTACTTGTGAAAGTTACAAATGACTGCTAAAAATATGGTAAAATAATGCAAACTAAATTATTATACTCAACCAAAATTGAGACTGTTATTCTTAATCATATATGATCTGTTAAATTAAAGTAAAGCAAAATTCTCAAAAGAGTGGATCTCAATTAATAAGAAATGTAGAAGGTGATCCGACAAATTAGGGGAAAAGTAACAAAGTAAAAACAATATAACAGAACCTTGTACACCCAAGCACACAGTGCCATAAAGAAAAGCAAATGAGCCATTATCCTCAATATTAGAAGATAAAAATGGGAGATAGAGAGAGGGAGTTTTGACGGTTTTAGATCCGGAAAAGGATTGAAAAAAAAAATTAAAATGAAAATTTGTTGCTAATATAGATGCAATTACCTGGAGATGCTATCTTTTTTTCATTGGTTTATTTTTAAAAAAATAAATTATCTATGTACAAATTTACCCTTTTTATTATGAATAACAATTGAGTAGTTGAGGGATAAAAAAGAACTTCAAAATTTTAACACCAAATCTCAAGAGTTTGCTTCTAATATGGTACTCCCCCTGTTCTCTANTTCTTTAGAGAACGGAGGGAGTATAAGATAAAACAAAATTTTTTTTTTCTCCCTCTCTTTTTCTTGAGAACTGCAAATTTGGCAGACAAAATTTCCAATTTACAACATAAGCTACAAATGGTCACTAATCTGAACAAGTTCCAACTAAAAGCCTAGTTTTACAAAAACCTCATCAGTCTTTCTTCCGGCGTTTCAACCGTTCTAGAGCCCCGAGAGGAGCATCTGTTCCCTTGTCCTGATCAGGTTCTTCCCTCTTCTGGGCCAAGCCTCCAAAAACAGCACTTGGCACATCTTTCTGTGTAATTTCAACTTTTTCATCATCTTCCTCGTCATCACTTTCATCTGGAAGTTCAATCTCCTCCAGATTTACATTACTCTTCGCAGCATCGCCCTCAGATTGAACCCCGGCGCTGACAAAGCCAACTGTTCTAGGTTTATCCTTAACTGGAACATCATTCTCTACAGGAGCTAACTTCTTTTCAAGAGCAGCCATTTCATCTTCAGTAACCCCAGCTTGTTTCAGTGTATCTACAGCTTCTTCAAGGGTCACTTTCTCATCTTTTTGCATCAGATACTCAGGAAGAATAAAGTGTGTCTGTAGGGAAAATAGGGATTAGAATTAACAAACTCCAGTTCTAAACACAGGAAATTTTGATATGGTGCAACCAATTGAAAGTACATAAATTAGAGCATACATAAATAAGAAGCACTGCATGATCATAACTTAAAATTTCAGGCAGCCGAATTGCTCGAATACAACATCTTTGAAAAAATAGAAGAGAAATTGACCTCTCAAACTAACTATATAGTCTTTACAAGTCTTCCACATCCAAATAAATGTTTCACTTGTAATTTTGGCTGGCACAAAATAAATTGAACACTGAGCATTTTTAATATTCTTTGTTGTAATCTACCATTCTACTCCAAATCTCTAAAAGCACCTTAAATATGAATGTGCCATAGTAATAGATTTACNTAGAACTTTTTTCTCTTTTTCCAAGGGTAAAGAAACCCACGCTAAACCCTAAGGAGAGTGAGGATAAAAAGTGGAGCTCCTCTCCCTAATGAAACTCAAATCCGAGTGTCGAATGTGCCATAGTAATTATCCCAAAAAAAAAAAAAGTAAAGAAAAGAAAAACACCACATTGATAGAACAATTTTCTCTTTTTCCAAGGGCAAGGAAACCCGCACTAAACCCTAAGGAGAGCGAGGAAAAAAAAGGGAACTCCTCTCCCTGATGAAACTCAAATTCGAGTCATGGTTGCTTGAGAGGGACACTCCCCACTGAGCTATGCCCAAAGCGTTGGACAGTTTACTCTGTTACATACTTACATCTCAGATATCCTACTGCAAAACTTGTCCTAAAAAGTATATCTCTTAAAAATCTGACAATTACTTTAAGTTAAATTAAAGTCTTCACATCCTTCATGTATCATCATATGACACCAGAATAAGCTTGCAATTTTCTGGAGACAGAGGATGGAATCTGAAGCTTTGACCACACAGAAACCTATTTGTTGAGATGCAGTTTGGTTTAAATTTTAAAACACCACACACAGCTCAACTTCCCTTTGTTTTGCGCTTTGCCCTACTTACTGAGTTCCTTATTCATGAACTTTTCAGTATACAATCCCCAATAGGCTTTCACACATTAGAAACGCTTCACCAGCCTAAGCCAATGAAAAAATTCCAAATTTTTGGGCATAGCAACCAATAGAATAGAAACATTTCACGTATTCAATGACGAAATTCTGTGTCATCCTAATTAGGATGAGGCAGATATCATTCCCACCCACCCATGCCCTTATACCCACACTAAAGAAACAAAATTGTTTGAGCAAGCAGGAGTCATTCATAAACGATAGGAAACAAAACTCCTAAGCTTATCCAATCAGGGACGACAATATGTCGGCCATAAGCTTCACCGTGTGTACAAAGTGCTAGAAACTTCTGACCATGTCCCAATATAGTCCCTCTTCTTCTCCCCAATATGATAAACAGACTCTCTATAAGGAGGATGGTTTCTCTAATTTCTTCCTCCTTCCATAGATTAAATATTATCAAATAACTAAGTATCAAATTTTAGGAAGTTACGGAAACCTCCTGAGAAGTTATTATCTGTATTGATAACTTCCATAGAGCTAATTTTCTGCCTCTCCATCCTTTAGATATATACTAACTGATATGACCTATTCTTAAGGAACATACAAAAACTTCTACAACATAAGGGAAGTATGTCCTATTGAAGGGACAGAGCCACAGTAGTTGTGCGCATGCAAGCACAGCAATAACCATAATATGAATTGCCGTTGCCAGCTTTTTCGATTGAGGGGAAACTAATTCCTATTTGATTCAAAAATCCAACCTCTTTAAAAAGATAGATGATCAAACCTGGCTGAAACTTGCAGAGACAGTTCTTTTGATGCGAAGCATTTCTCTGAAGGTGTCTTCGTTTCCATGCTGGACCTCAAAGTCATGCCAGCGGTTCCAGAAATCAGGATCAGTTCTCGGATCTGCCAACTGGGAGGCAAAGATGTAAACTGCACGGGCACGATCAATTTCCCCAAGGCTTTTTTCAAGCTCAGCATACTTCATGCACATGGTCTTCACATCTTTGTCAGGGAGACCAGATTGGATAGCTTGCTCATATATTTCCCTGGTTTTTGGCACACCGAATATTTCTGTTGCACGAGCTATGTAGATTTCATACATGCTTAACTTCTCACTAGCTGGAACAGCTTTCGTAGCTTGATCATAGACCTTCATTGCTCGCTTTGCTAACCCATAATCCTCCTCCAGCTTAGCATATTGCAAGTATAAAGGCTTTACACATTCCGCAGGAGCCTAGAAGATTCAAAATTTAAAGAAAGCTTCAGTAAATACTCCATATTTAAAGAAGAGATAGGTACATGCACACAATACTCAAAGAAATGTAACTATCAAGTTCCACCACAAAAACAAACATGGGAAGGCATAAATAGAAAGAACTAAGTTTGCATCAGATCCTTAACCCCAATCTGAAATTTTGTACTTTTTGTTCAAATACATTCTACTGCAACATATAATAGAAACAGTATGAAGGTCAAGACTTTGATTTCTCGCTTCCTCGATAAATTGAAAGTTATGTAGGCAAGGAAGTTAAATATAAGGCTTTTGAATTTGTTGTCTTCCCAGATTCTCAAGAAAGTTCCACACAGAACACTTGCCCTACAACAAGGGGGCCCATATTCCTCATATCAAACTATTTTGACCTTTCGGTAATTTGGCTTATTAAATAATGAATCATGTAACTCCAGCAACAACAGAACCGCATGCTTCAATGGGGAAAATGGACGGAGACAACACGTATTTTTATTTTTCCCTTGCCTATTTGGGGGTGGGCGGGAGGAGGGGATAATGTAGCTCAAAATACAAACATACCGTTTCGACAGCATTCTCAAACAGCTCTCTTGCTCGTTCCAACTTATTCTTCCCATATCTCTTCACAAACTTGGACAAATATGTAACCCATATATCCTTTACATGAGGATATTTAAAGATCTTCACCCCTCTTTCATACACCCTAAATGCATCTTCAAAGTATTTATGTTCCTGGAAACATCAAGGTATTATAATTCCAACCTCCTCAAAAAACAAAGCAAAACGGAAGAATCATACTGAATCATATAGAAGATGTCATACCTCCAGAAGCATTGCATAGTTTATTATAATTTGTGGAGTGGCAATCCTCAGATCCAAAATCCTTTCATACACAGCACGAGTGGACTCCAAATTACCAAGGCTTTCCTCCAAATCCACAAAAAATGTCCACAACCTCAATGATTTGTGCAGCTTTATCTGCACAGGTTCGTGACCATCGGCAGCAACTGTTTAAGAAACTTACAAATGTTAGTTCATGAACACGCCAAATACAGATGAAATAATCTAAAAAATTCACTAGTTCAGAATTACAATACAATCCACTTATTTTCCCCATTATCAAAGTCTAAGAAAGATGACAATTATAAAGCATATAAAGCATTTAACAAGCTTTCAATCGAAGGAATCCAACCCATTCCCCCCTCCTCTCCATTAAATTTAAGGAATCAAACCTACTTCCCCCCTACCCTGTCCTTTTCTCCTTGTAAAACTAAGCTTATATTTCAATCATCAGGGCCATTTTCTTCATTCCACCGCTTTTATGTCGGAGAACAAGGGGCTCAGAGATCACATGACCCAGGAAAACTTCCCTTAAAAGGGCTTCTTATAACTCATAAGGGAATTTTTCAAAGAAGGTTTATAACAAATACATTCTTTTATAAGGGGGTTCCCTGCATTTTTTATGCAAAATTTTGTAATAACATTAATGAAACTCTATCTAGGAACTGGTGGTACAGCGTTTCGAGGAGGTTGGATGGATGGAAGAAAGTTTATTTTTCCTTAGGAGGATGGATAACTTTATTGCAGTCTTGCTTATCGAGTATTCCACTGTATCTCGTCTTTGTTGCAGATCCCAATGGAGAAGACCAAGAAGATTGAAAAGTTTATGCGGTACTTTATATAGTTGGGAGCTAATGAAGATAAATTAGGTTGAAGGATTGACAACTAAAATTGAGTAGTCACTTCATGAGTACAGAAGTTATGAGTTTTTCTGCATACATATCAAGCTTGGTTTTCAATTTATATAATCCATTCATATGTGAACACAAAATAACATATCTTGCACGCAATTAGTTCCATATAATATAAGTCACGGGTAACCTGTTAGTCTTAGATTGTCAATATCGTAAGATACTATTAGTAGTATATGTTTATATCAAGTTAAATGTCTTTGTTATTTTACTTTTAAGCCCAAACATTGATCTCCTCTAAACTCAGTACTCCATTTCCTCTCAAAACTAACCTATCTCTACACTCCCACTCAACTTGAATTTAAAATACTCCCTCCATTCCATAATAAACTTGACACTTTCCTAATTAGGTCGTTCCATGATTAATTGACACTCCTTTTATTAGTAGGGTTTTGTAATGAAGTAACTTAAATACCCTTACTCAATTCCACCGAATTACCCCTTTATTTTAACCCATCTCTCACTTCCTATTCAATTCACCTACATCTACCCCATTCAATTCACCAAACCCAGCCCATGCATCTAAATTCCCCCTTCCCTCAATCATATGTTATTCTTACCCATATACCGTCTCACCCACCCACTCACTTTTCCATTCCCATTGCCTCTCTAGTTTTCGAATTCTCTCTCAAATTATTTTGATGTTCTTCTCTCACTAGCTCTTCTCAATTGTAATTGAATATTAAAAAGAAACCCTTTAGAATATATCTCTCTATTTCCTCCATTTGTCATTCTTATCTCATCCCCTCATTGTTTCTCTCTCTCTCTCAGTCCAACAGTTATGGAACCACACAATGAGTCTTATGAGTATGATTTCTGGTTGATTGTGTTTAATTCCAGTCCGCCTGATGAACATGATGCACCGATCTGTGAAGATCTGGTTATAAGTTGTGTAAATCTACATCATGAACGCGTGGATGAAGAAAATTATATTGTTGTGGGCCAAAGTGCGATCTTTTCATTGATTCTAGATCTCAGATTTTTGATCGTGAAATGGTCAAAATACTCCTTCACATGTACAATTTGGACGACTATGATTAAGGGCAATATGTCTCTCTCTCTCTCCCCCCTTTCTCTGTCTGTTAGCTAGTTTGGGTGTTAGGTTAGTTGTTGTCGATTATCTGTGATGTTAGATGTGTTTGGGATGTTGGGTTTGTTGATGAATTGATGTACTGTTAGATCTGTTTCGGGTGTTTGGTCAGTTGTTTTTTTTTTTTTTTTTTTTTCCTGTGATGTTAGATTAGTTGGTGTTTACTTTAGTTGAAGAAATGCCCTAATTGGTTGAATTAAACCCTAATTGAGATGTTCCCTAGCCTAAGTTAAACCCTAAATGAGAATGCTCTCCAAAACTGCTTCTACTTCACGATGTCCCTTCAACTCCAACACTGCTTCTGAAACATGTGGGTTCTCACTGATGCTTGGTGATGATATGAGCATTGAGCTCCTTGGAGGATGTTGTTGATGTTGTTGGTTGCCATGGCTTGGGTGATGATAAGATTACTCGAAGCCCCTCTCCCTTCAATTTTGGCTTGGGTGATGATGAGATTACTCTGAACCCCCCCTTCCCTTTCAGTTAGATGGCAGGGGAAAATTCAAAGAGAACATTTGCTAATGAGTTCAATTTCTTTGTCCAGTGTTATTATAGTGGTTGTTGTTGATGTAACTGTGATCTGATATTCAGTGTGTGCTGGATTATTTTGTTATTTTATAAGCCTATTAGCTCAATTAGTAGAGCATAAAGGAAGTGGGTTCGAATCCCACATAGGCAATTGAACGTGACCAATTCTGTTGAGTCCCTGTGTATGCAATGTGAATGAGTTTACTCATGAACAGAATCAAATAGAAATGTGATGAACCTACAGTGTAACTTAGAGCATAATCAACCAGAGCCCTTGAAAACACATCCCATTCTAACATACTTTGAACATTCACTTGTAAACAAGTTCTTAAAGGTCTGTAGGCAGCTAAATAGTTTCATAAACAATTATTTAACAGTTCTGAAGTGTAGATTTGCATCTAAACTTAATTCAGCACTGGTGGCATGTATTAGGAAACCTAAAACCGATATACATCACTCAATACCATGCTGGAATCACAGGATAACATAAGCAAGCAGCAGCTCTCAATAGGTCAGATTTTGATAGTCAAAAACGAATAAATCAGATTAGGCTTTACGAGAACATAAGCAGCTCTTCTATAAAAAATGGTCTTGCTGTGTCAAATAGCTTATAAGGGATTTGAATCGACATTCAGTGCCCCATTAAACTGGAAAAAGGTCTTGTAGTTCGTTGGAAAATTTCTTCAAAGTTGCTACAAGGACGAAAGTATTGTTCATTTTCAATAATGAGAAACCTCTAATGAAAGAAAACAAATCAGTTGTTTCTGGCAGTGACAACAATTATATCAGCCAAAAACTAGATTCCAAAGGCAGCACAGGCCTTGAAGGTTAGCATGAATTCCAACACCATCACCTAAAGCAGCCTCTGCCACAGTCAACACATCCAAACCATATCCACTTTTTAGTTCCCATCAATGTATATGTGCTTGACCCATGTACTACATTTTAGTTTGCTTGTATATTGCTTCTCAGCAGCTTACTGGACATAATACTAACATGCTCGTGAAAGTTTGGAGCAAAAGATTGGCAGAGATCTACCATTGTCTAACTGTACAAGGAATTCGATTTTGCTATTTTAATCAGTGGCCTATGTGGGACTTGAACCCACATCTTTGTGCAAGAAGGAATCTCTACTCAAAATACCATGCTTAATGGAAAACTGAAGCAACATCCAAAAAGAAGTAAGAAATTACCTCTCCGCTTGACTTCAACAGATGGCTCTGCTGTTGCACGTCGCATCAGGTCCAGTGCTCCTTTGAAGTTCTTGTGCCTCAATTCCATCTCAGCCCACTCACACCAAATACTCGCCAAATGATCCACTGCTTTATAGTTCACTTGCACAGCTTTATCGAAAATCACCCTAGCATTAGCAACATCTTTATGATTCTCATAAAGCTTACCAAAAGCAACCCACAATGTGTGAGGCTTTCCTACTGCCTTCATAGGATCCACTGTCCTAACTGCCTCCGTATAAGTCAAAATCTGCCGAGTGGGATTACCCTCAAATAGCTTCACCCTCCGATGCCATTGCTCCACATTATGAGGGTTTTGACGGAGAAGAACGCTATTTGCCAGCTCAGGCCGTCTATCCATCAAATTCTCCAATCTAGCAAGCCGCAAATCCACATCATTGTCATCATCCAACCAAAACCCCTTCAAAATTTTCTTCTCAAACTTCCCAACAGAAAGATCAACATCCTTCCGAACATCCTCTTCCTCGCCATCATCATCATCTCTCTCCCGCTCACCATTCTCGAGCTCCTCATCACTCAAATCCAAATTCTCCATCTTGAATGCCAACATACTCTCCTCAAACTGCGAGTACGCATCAAATATCACACTAAAATCCCTCACCGTCACCACAGTCATTATCCCCTCCTCAAACACATCCCTCGCCTTCTCGGGCAATTTCCTCCTAATATAATAATCCGCCAACGAAGTCCACAACCTCCCTACCTCATCCGTAAACTTCCTAATCCCACCCCTAATAATCGCATCCACATTCAACCCAGAAACCTCAGTAGCATGCTTAGTCAACAAATCACACAACTCAAGCCAAAGCCGATGCTTGGTCTTCCCCTTAATCGAAAAAAACTGATCGTCATTCAAAACCCCAGCCAACCTCTCCGCCCCCTCCTGCCACCGTTCCGAATTAATCAAAAACTCAATAAACTCCTCAATATGACCCGGGTCATACTTCAAATACCTCCTATAAACCCTAAGCGACGTCTCAATCGGAATTCCCTTTTGACTCACAAACCCCAAATACAACTCCCAAATCCTATCATGCTGCGTAACCGGCAACGCACACAACGCCCTGTCAAAAGTTAAGCGGGTTCGATTGACCAACTTCTGCTCCGTCAACGAAACCAAATACATAATCCAGATCCTGGGCATCTTGTGCATAGTCACAAGAGCCCTCTCGAAAGTATTATTCAGGGTTTCATACTGTGAGTGTGTGATGGGCAAATTTCGAACTAATTCGAGCCGCTCTCGGAGATAAGCGTACCAGATTTTGTAGCTGCCGGGAAGAGCTTTGAGGGCACGCTCGTAAATGACGGCACGCTTCTTGAAGGGAGATTGGGTTCGAGCGACGAGGTAGCGCCACCATAACCGTAAGCTGAAGGGGTTGCGGAGAAGCTCTTCTTCGTATGGGAGATCTTCTTCAGAGGGGTAGAGGTCTCGAGAGATGATTGACATGGTTGATGGATGAGAGAAGAAGTTGCAGAGATTTGAAATTGGGGGAGGAAGAAGAAGGAGATGGCTCCTTTGTTAGCACGAGTTAGGACTGAGTGAGCCAAAGAGGGGACGGGATGGGAGAGCTAACTTTTACTCCCTCCGCCCCTATTTCAACTATTCATTTTCGTCTTTTGTCCGTCCTAATATAAACTTGTCATTTTATTTTTGGCCTTAAAATGTAAGCTGTATTGTATACAACCGTCTAACCGTTAGTAACCAATATAATGGTGACTTTCTCCCAATTTATAGGCTATTTTTAACCACTTAGGGACTACTTTTTATATCTTGAATTAATTTTATAAAATGATCATAAGTCGTAAAATGGTTAGACGGTTGGTATAAAATAACCCCTAAGTCACTAGATTGTCAAATGGTTAGACGGTTGTACAAGAGAGTTACTCAATAAAAATATCCCTTGTCGCAATGAGGTCACCACTTTTTTCTTTTTTTTCAAAATATCCCTAGTTTCAATTAGGTCACCACTTTTTTTTTTTTTTTTTGCTACAAGGACACATGCAATAGCCCGCAAACTACATGCGCCGGGCAAGCCAACCCATCAATGATGGGTTGACGGGCTCGGGCAGAGGATGGTTGAGAAAGCATAAAAATCATTTAGCAGCTATCTTAGAAACTCATTTTAGTTAAGAGGATAACATGTCTGTTGTGTTATCCAAAATTGGTCAGTGGTCTTGTGCTCATACTACTTTCATCACCTTGATGGGAGGGTGTGGGTTTTATGGCAAGCTAATGTTCTTGGTCTTGAGGTAGTGGAGGCTTGTGATCAAGCTATGTTGTGCAGAATTACTCATTTGGACTATGGCTTTACTTGTTGCTTGGCTTTTGTTTATGCTTCTAATGATGGTGGGGTTAGGAGACAGTTATGGCAAAGGATAGAGGCTTAGAGTTCTTCAGTTAACCTCCCCTCGACTTTATTGGGTGACTTCAATGTAACTCTATTTGCTCATGAGAGAAGTAATGGACTTGGTGGCCACTTAGGTGATATGACTGAATTTGGGGAGTGTTTTCATAGAGCTAGTATAACGGATCTTCCTACTTGTGGGTTCCAGTATACATGGACCAATAAGCAGGAAACTCTACCAGAGTGTATGTTAAACTTGACAGAGCAATGGGTAACTCTCTAAGGGGGGGTGATGGATATTGGTGTCAGTGTGGAGTTCTTTCCTCCTGTAATATCCCGAGTACTTAAGTACCTAATTAAGAGCAAATTATGATTAATTAAGTGATAATTGGGTTATTAGCCGTGTGATTAAAGAAAGAAATTGAGGATCTGATTAGGGTTTGAGGTGTAACATTTAATAGCTAAACCCTATGCCACGTTTTTGAATAAGTTGATGTCACATAACTCATAAAAATGTTATAAAAGCTAGCGGTGATAATATAACACATGGAAAAGTTACATGATCTAGAAAGGACTAGAGATACATGGACACAAGATTAGCTAGTATCACAAGGGTGATTAGTGGATTATGCCCAAGCAAAATAAAAGGGAAATAGATATTTTTGCATGTAATAGTAACTCCTTAGTTGACCATTGTATTGAGACTTGAGACATGCCCTGTAACACCCCAAAGTCCAATATCGGAGTAATGTGTGGCTTGTGAATAGTTTATAAGTGGTTCCACCCTCCAACTTAAACCAAAAGCCTGATGAGTGCGTTATTTGAGTGGTTTTTCATGGTTATACGCACTCATTTGACTCGAATTTAGAATAGTCATTTCGCTTTATTCGGGAATTTTATGAATTATTTGAAACGGATAACTAC
>BSSO01003927.1:0-15445 GCA_030267885.1 Mesembryanthemum crystallinum
AATGCAAAATATGGAAATTGGTCTTCATAGCAATGCAAATTGCCGCAAAAGATCACGAACTGCAGCTCGCAGGGCCACCCGCCCAGGTCGGGGGCCTACTGGCAGCAGACGGGATCCTCTGCCCGCTACCCGCCCAGGTGGGCCTGCCCAACGCGGGCTTTTTCACTTTTCGTGTCTTTTTGCTTCATGGCACATTGTTTTCGCCTCTTGTTTCTAGCTACCCGCTTACACCGCACCCCTCTACCACAACCCGTTAACCTCGAGTTCCTTCACCTCTGCAACCCGATACCCTCGGGCCTACAACATATTTGGGCTTGATTCCTAACAAAATATAAAAAGTTCAAATTGAATGAGAAACAACCATGCAAACTCCCAGTTCTACAAGTTCCAATAGCTTGCAAAACTATCAATAGTTATTGACAAGTAATGAACTAGGAAACACAAGGAGCACCAACACCTCCACTAGAAGGTTCACAAGGGTCAAACTTGTTCTCAAAAGCGACTGATACAGCTTTCCTCAGTAAAACAGACCCGGCTATAGTTTTGCAATACAATAGAGATGTTATTCAGAAGAAGAGGATAGTGAAGCTCTGACAAGTGACTACTGTGAGGAAATAAACAAATCTTTTAGAAATAGCGGATTAGAATAGGGTATACATGACATACCCTGTGCCCAGATCCCCTCAATGGATATGCACTGTCAAGACCATGATAAAATACAGCAACACTGAAATCATACAAAGAAATTCACATGATATGAACAATATGTCTCTGGAAAAAAAAGACGCTCAGTGTAAGTCATCCCTTTTTATTGATTGCTCCAAATCAGTTCAATGGTTGGCCATTCAGCCCAGTATATAGTCAAAAAAGACCATAAAACTATGTTCACCAATTAATGTTGTCCTTCTACATTTAATATCTTAATGTTTTAACTACGTTCACCATGAAACTATGGAGTCCTTAATTATATGAGTGAGCATAAAACTATGTTCACCAATCAGTTCAATGGAGTCCTTAATTATCTTCATGTTTTAACTAAATCTGTGTCCATTCTCAAGTGATCTTGTATTATTATAACAATCCATGTCTGTTTTAGAATCTTACAAATTGCAGTGACATTATACCTTTCCATTCTTATATAAATATGATTACAAAGGTCACTTCCACATTTATCTTTAAACATCCATACTTCCTCATGATTCAAAAAGATGAGGACTAGAATTGACACTTGACACTATTATGCCCTATTCTAGCATACACAAATTATCATATCAGGTGGCCTGATATATCAGGCAGATAGTACTGGTGGCCTGTAAAATGGTACTGGTAAGCTAAAAATTTGTACTGACGACCCAAAAACTAGTATTATCCTTTTCTCAATCAGTATCACTCCAGTACTGATTTTAACTTACTCAGTACCACTTTTTGTTTGTCCAGTACTCGCCTGATATATCAGGCCGCCCGACACAAGAGTTATTGTCTAGCATATTGCATAATTAGGATAATTAACTGAATCAATAAATATGACACTTGACACTACAAAACTTATAACCCAGTATTGTTTGTTATCAATTAAGCTAATTAATTTGGATGAACATGAACATAGATAGGAATTGACCTTCAACCAATACATGGCATAAAAAGATTTCACCTATCTCGAAGCATGGCATGTCCAATTTCGGCTAAACCCAAGAGCCATAGCAATCAAAACAAGCATATCCAAGCAGACTTGCATAAAACTTACAGAACTACACAATTTTCTACCCCTGAAAAATCTAAAACACATATCTGAAATATCAAAGATCAAAGGCACAGCTATTTCGCTTTCATTCTAATGTATAATCCGCCTAAGCTGAAATTCAAACCCAACTAAGGTCAATACATCATATAAACCGTCAAAATCATCCAAACTTCAACATACTTCAAATTTCAAAAACACGATTGCACAAAAGTAAGCAAAGTCTAGATATAGAGAGTTATATATATAGAGAGAGATACTTGCGGGCGACGTAGAGCTAAGCGCACAAGAGAGGAAGGCCAAGAGAAGAGAAGGCTTCGCAAACCCTAATTAGAAGATTCGAATGGAAGAAGAAATAGAAAGCGAACCAAAAGAAAGAAGATCCATAAATGCATCAAATCAGCTTTTTTGTAATCAGTTGGGATGATTGTTTTAGTTATAGTGCTTTGATCAAATATCTCAGAATCATACAGCTCAAAATCAAGCTATTTCCCAAAATTAGACTTCTTAAGCTCATCATACAGACCTATTTTTTTTTTATTGCAACTTATACCTTTGAGATCAAACATATTCAGCACATTTTTATCATATCTAAATTGCTCAAGGAACCACAAAAGAATCACAAAGTTCATATAAAAATAAAGTAAAAATCTAACAGAGAACTTACCTGATGTAGAGAAGAAAAGAATGAATTGCTAAATTGCTGAAATAAGATGGAATTTCCTGAAACAAGCCTCGTATAAACGCAAATCAACTCTTCACAATACAAATTGTCACCAAAAAAGGAACCACACAACCCAAATTTGCTGCAATTTGACGGCAAAAGCATAATTCACCAAGCATAGAGCAAATTACTTTAAATTGAACTAGAATTTACAACCTTAGGCACCAAAACAGGTTACTAGAAGCATGAGATAAACCCTAAAGAAATTGTTTCCATTAGCTGCCAAACTAAGTAGCAGCACTTGATGTGTTCACAAAGATAGGAAGCGCAGCAGCACAAATTCCCACAAGCTATGGCCATGAGCTTAGGGCTTGCATTAGCTGCCAAATTAAGTAGCAGCTCTTGATTCAAGTTCAAGAATCCAACTCCATTAACCAAAACTGGAGAAACAACAAGAGGCACAACAGCTCAACCTAGTTCATTACTAGTGTTCAAATAAGATGCAATATAAGATACAATTTGCAAATAAAGACCAAATTAAGTGAAAAATCGGCACAAATAACACCACTGAACCTGGAATTTCACTGTACTTCGTCATATTCTCCGATTGTTTAAACCCTAAAATTGACAAAACAAATTAATCCAATTAAACCCTAACACTGACACATTATTATAGCCAAATAGAGAGAGAACGAGATTGAGAGTAATGAAAAACCAGGAATTTCGATAGAATAAACCTAGATTTTGTTGTAAAAATCTGGAATTTCGCTAGAACACAATGAAGAAGAGAGAGATTGGTGGCTTGAGAGAAGAAGAGAGAGACAGAGGCCTGCGCAAAATGAAACGACGAGACATTGAGCCGGATCATCAAATAGTTCAAACTATGGAGAAATTAGGGCTAATTAAGCCGAATTTCATGAAACCAAATCGAAAACCTCTGTAACAACTGAAGCACAATCGTCAAACGAAGGAAAAACACAAGAATGTAAGAGTTTACCACAGTCAAAAAGTGAAGTCACATGTAATTTGATGGGTAATTCCAAGTACTAAGTAGTTACACATATGAACCTGTCAAATGTGTCTACCCTATCTGGTTTAAAATCGTGTCATTTTGCGTCCGAGTCGGTCTCATATTATTTTCAATTTTTTAGTTATATATTTGGGTTATAAACTGGTTTAGGTCGAACTAATTGTGTTAGGACCCAAACAAAGGTTCGGGTTCGAGTGGGGTCAACTTTTAACAGGTTAGTACACACCAAAAAGATTTTCACCAATATTTCTTTTTTTTTCTTTTGGTTTGCAACTGAATTAGCAACTCCAGAAAAGTTGGTCGCAAATTTGCAACTGCGACAAACAGTAGTCGCAAACTTGCAACTGCGGGACAAAGTAGTCGCAAATTTGCAACCGCTTAGCAACTACGCAAAATAGTCGCAAATTTGCAATAGCATCATCAATCAGTCGCATAAATTTACATTTTGCAACTAATATAAAGGTGGTCGCAGATTTCGATGGCAAATCACACATTTTCTTGTAGTGTGGGATGGGGGTAATTTGGTTATCACAGCCCCAACATTACAAAAACTAACGTCCATTAAACATGTGTCACATATTTGCATGCGCATACATAACCTTAAAACTTTAGAGGTACAACATAAAGTACTCCAACTTACTGGTATGCGCTGCACAAACTCGTACACTATAGGGGTTCGCCATAAAATTCCCCATAATTTAACTCCATAATAAAGGAAGCAAAGCAATTTGGAAACTTGGGTCTCTACTAAGCATGATAATCTATAGGTCATGTGATCGAGACTTCATGCATGAATCATTTTTTAGATAATTAGGGCTCTAGTTTCTGCTGGGTGTTGAAATCAATTTTATACCATAATGCCTGGTATTTATGATGTTTTGGTGGTATCTGGAGTCGATGAGGTTATAGATTGCAATTGGTTCGTAATCAACAACAAACTGAAGATATCCTTTTCAATTTGTGGATAACTTTTACCTTCAAATCATTAAAAAAAAGGCCACAAAAATTTTAGCAATCATTTGGGGCAGGGGATTGACAGTGGCGATGGCCGTCTTAGGGAAGAAAAGGACACGAAGAAAAGAAGAAAAATGGAGAAAAGGAAAAGTAAATGGAAGAAGGGGAAGAAAAAAGAAAAATTGGTATAAACACCAACCAAAAAAAGAAAAAAGAAAAAGGAAGTCTGATCGGAGATTCTCACTTGAAAACAATTTTTGGGTCTATGTACCAAAAACATTCACCTTTTTTTTTTGAAAAAAAATATTACCGCGTTGTACTCACAAAAATACTAATTTGGTCAATCGGGGTTGAGATATTTGGTAACTCATTATAAAAGTTTTGAGAAACAAAAAATAAAATAAAATTGGTGTAGTTATTTGGCCAAGTTTTTATACAAACATCAAACAAAAAATCAAAATCTTCTTATAATTACCCAAATCCAAGACAAAAAAAAAGGAAGAAAAAAATCAAAATCCAAAACACGCGTTTCTTCATTAGCCATGTCAACTTGCAATCAATCCCCTACTTCACATCTTCGTCAAATCAGTATATAATCCACACTTTGCTCTCCAAGAAACTTCTAGCACCAAAGCTTCCCAAATACTAACATATGAAACAAAATTCATAGCATGAACAAAATCCACTGTAAATTGCTCGCCATATGCCCTTATATCACCCATTCAAAACGCCAAAAATTGAAACAAGCAAAAAAAAAAAAAAACAAAAAAAACGAGAAATTATAATTCAAAACATCAAAATTGAGACAACTAACCCTAAATTTCTTCAATTCATTACTCTCTTTGATGCCAAACACGTTGCTTGAATTTGAGTTCACTGAAAGTTCAAATTCAGAGACAACCAAATTTGTCAACTACAAGAGGTTCTTACTAATCTAACGACGGAAGTGGGAGGAGAAAGGAGGACAGAGGTGAGAGAAAGTGGTAATGGATGAGGTTGAGAGGTGAAGGGAATGGCGAGAGGAGAGAGAAAGGAAGGCGCATAGGAAATTGTAGCATAAAGTTGCAAAATTTCACTTAAAAAATTCCCTCTATGCAAGAAACAGATCTTAGAAGCTGCAAATCTTAGTTTCTGTTGTAAGGCCTTCATAAACATATTTTGATTTCTGGGAAACTAAAAACGATTTCTACAAAAGTAGTGTTTGGTCCACTTTCTGTTTCTTGGGTTCAGATACTGTTTCAGATACTTGGCCAAACACCTCCTTAGCTTGCTTGAGATGGAGATGAGAGAGAAACAAAGAGATGTGACAAACAAATGATAGGGAAGGGTATCACAATCTTTTCATTGTTTGGCAAGTAGCTCACAATAAACTTAACGACATTTGGCTGCCATTACATTTAGTGGGCGTACTGGTCATTTTTTAAAACTTTAGGGGTACCACATGTATACTTCAAAATGAATGGGTATCAAGTTCATTACATTAAAGTTTAGGGGTACCATAGGAAATTTCTGGAAAAATAGCACTATCGATACACCTAACCACTAGAGCATTTCTTGATTCCTCATGTATTTTATACATGTTAAATAATTTAATATTGCAATAACAACTACTTTATTTGTGTTGGATATACCTTATAATATTGATACAAAAAATGTAGTTTATCAACAAATTTAACAATTTCGTGCAACGTACAGGTACTAACTCAGCGTCACACCAAAATATTTGCCAAATATAGATGTGTAAGGGTTTTTATAGAACAGACCAAGAAGGAAAGTGTAAAGATTATTTTGTGATGGAAAGAGGGAGTAACTTTTATCAAGCCTTATTATAGGTTTGAAAATGATTGTTTTTATTTTGCAAAAAACTACCTTTAAAGTTGCAAAACCTTGGGAATTAGTACCACTCAACAAATGTTGGGTTAACGCTGTTAAGTTTTAAGTGCAATGCCAAAATTGTCCTTGAGTTATGTGAGTGAGGTAATAATTCCCTCTATTTTACATAAACCTTACCCCCTTCAATAAGAATTGAGACCCTTAAAAGTAAAATAGTATAATATACGGTGAAGAGTACCATTCATATTAGGCCATATTAGCTAACACACCTATTTATGATATCATAAATTTTTTAATTTTTATATTTCCTTATTAGTACTTCACCATTTTAATTTAGAGGATTTAGACTCCTTTAATTATCCATTCAAATATTTCATCTCCCCTTAATTTTTTTTTCCTCCAACACCATTTTCTTCTATTTCTCGTTCCTCTCCCTCTCTCCCTCCATATCTTTGCCGTCTGTTCTCTTTTCTCTCAAGCTCATATCTCAATTGAATTAGGAGAGAAATCTGCTGCTGGAGGTAGGCGAAAGGTAACATCCTCATCCTAAATCTCTTACTTCTTAAATTAGGGTTCATGAAAAATGAGAATTGAGAATTTATGTGAAATTCTAAAATTATGTTCATGTTGGGTTAAACCTAAATTTATAAGTATTTAATTTGAAATAAAGAAGGAAGAGAGAGAGAGTGAGAGGCAATTCTACAAAAGAGTGAAGTGGAGAGAGAGAGAGAGAGAGAGAGAGAAGCAGTGATTTTGAATTGTCACATAGAGGGGGCATTCTACAGAAAGATAGAGTGTGTGAACATGAGAGAGGGGGCGAGGGAACTCGAGGCAAAATAAACCAACCAAGTTAAATAGTGTTCTAAACAAATTGCGTTCATCCAAAAGTCGTCAAACAAAGTTGAGCCAATATGATAAATCTGTAGGAAGGAGATGCTAGTTGGAATTAAAACCATGAACTTTGTCATGAAAACTTACCCCACGAGGCGACGACCAACTTTACTACCCCTTTAATGCTAGGTTATGTAACTTTAAACCTAATGTTTAACAAAACAATCTAAAAAGTGGTTTCTAACAAAGTGTTAATTTCAAAAAAATCCAAATGAATCCAAACATTAAAAATAAAAAAATAAAAAGAAGAAATCTATCAAAAAAATAAAAAAAAATAAATAGAAAGTAAAAAAAGAAAAAAAAGGGGTGAAATGACGGTCTTGTCGACCTCTTATGGCAATGGCAATGGCGAACAGCTAATCCTGAATCCCCTCTGTCCCTATCATAGCGCCACCATGTCTGCGGTTCTCAAACCGTAGATCCACCATCACTTCCTTCTCTCTCCGTCGCCATCGCCGCCGCCATAACAACAACACCATCATACTTTCATTGTATGTGCTGCTGATCTACTTCTCTCTCCCTTCCTTCTTTCTAATTTTGAATTCACAGCACAATTTTTCCGAATCTTTCGGTGTAAATTCTTCAGCAACTTTTGGGATTTTCCTTTTGGCAGTTCGCAAAATTAGTTTGATTAATTAGTGCTATCTCTGCGACTTGAAGCTTGATAATTTGTTTGATTGAACCCCTAAAACCTTTGATTTCATGATTTTTCCGTACTTTTTTTCAATTGCTATTTTGTTATGATCGATGCAAAATTCAATAATTTGGCAGATACATTGGTGGATATAAGGACATTGTATTGCGGAGGTGTAGTCAACAGCTGCTGAAACGCGAATGTAAGCAGTTAGGAATTGATATTTGTGAGAAATGAAGTCCGGCAGCGCAGCGAAATTGATTGTGGATGCGCTGCTGCAACGATTTCTTCCCCTTGCAAGGCGTCGCATTGAAACCTCTCAAGCGCAGGTTCATTTTTCTTACTTAAAAGTCTTGTTACAGTCTTAGTTATCCAAGAACTATTAGCTAAATATGGGAACATTTTATGTCAAACAATGAGTTTCTGATGTGGTTTGGTAATGGGGAGAGGTTTTGAGACTTATGGAGGTTTCACATTTCTGTTTAGAAGTTACCCATATTGTGTGCTTTTGCATAATTTATGATGCAAGTTAAATTGCAGAAAGAGGGCTCCTATCAAAATTTTACTTCAAATGTGTAATGTCAGGCATTGAATACTTTTAGACTCAGTGACACTACACTATAATAAGGCATTTCCGGTTTGCCACTGTTGGCAGTGTCAGCTCTTCCATGTTGGTCTGCACGAAGCATTTGCTTCTTGCTTCTCTTTTGGTGATAGTTGATTGTTTTTGTGCTTGAAATTTTGCAGGATGGGCAATACCTTAGTCCATCGGATCCGGCCTATGACCAAGTACTGGATTCCCTGGCAATGGTGGCTCGGCATACGCCAGTACCTCTTCTAGAAGCTCTTCTTAGATGGAGAGAGAGGTGAGATTTGATGAGCAAATGTTCAATATGAAATTGCAAATAAGTTTTTTTGTCCTATATATAGTAACTTTGCATACTTAAAAACTCTTGTCTGTTTCCCATTTCGCAACCCGATGTTTCTGTGGTCTGAACCACATTTAAGTATTTAGATCTACTTTTGAAGGGTTGGAGAGCACCCCTAACAATGTTGCCTTCTTGGGCCTCAGCATATCAGACCTCTTAACTGGGCATTTAAGTTGGAGTTTGGTCATATATCTCGTTTTGTAATTCCTTTCCAATGTCTGTCCCCAGTGCATCTACGTATCCACATGATACATCGCATCTGAAATTTCGTATTTGTCCTGTTACTTTATTCCTTAATCCAGATCACTTTGATTGTCTGATGTCTGCTTGCGGTCATGAACACAGACCAACCACCTCCAGGTTCCAGATGTCTCAGTCTCTATATACTGTCAAAGTTTACATTGATACGGCTCTGTGATGCTTTTATGATAGAGGCTTTGAAGATTTTGTTGGATTGATGTAGTTTTCTGATGCTAACAAACATCTCCATATACTGTTCAGAGTTCACATTAGTATGAATCTGTAATGCCTTTCTGACAGAGGTTTTGAAGTTTTTGTGGATTGATGTCTTCAACCGCTGTTAACTGGTTAAATTTTAATTTGTTCTCTGTGGGCCTTAATATTCTCGTTTGTCAACTTTTATATATCCGTTTTTGTGAAAATTTGGCTCCTGAATCTCTAGCAGGCAGCAGCTAATGATATTTATTATTATTCTGCAGTGAATCTCCAAAGGGTGCAAATGATGCCTCTACATTCCAGAGAAAGGTTTGTTCTTCAGCAAAGAAGGTTTCTGTGCACAATGTTCACCAAATTTAATGAGTCAAGTTTTAATGAGAAATCAAGTTTTACTTTGGAATGAATTAATCTATCTGATTATTAAATTTTTATCCACAATTTTCACCAAATTTAATGAGAAATTCTTATATGCATTAAGCATTGGTTAAGGAGGAAGAGAAAGGGACATGTGCTATGAATGCTGAGTTCAAATGCATTTAGGATATCAAGATGACTGAACCGATGTGCTTTTAATAAGAGTCTCCTTCTAAGTGCTATTTTGGAAACTCTAGATCTTCCTTGATATAAACCTGAGATGGAGGAACAAAATTGTGACTGTATCCTTGCTAGAGATTACGTGTAATATGTGCTCTGTGATATTTTACTGAAAAACATGACAGAATTGGATCAACAGTTGAGTGGAAGAACCTTATAGGGTATATAGATTAGACCAAAGTGGATGTACAATTGAGCAGAAGTATATTTCCAGCCACGTGGATGGCAAAGTAAGCAAACAAGAGTTCTTGGAAGCTTATAGAATACTGTAATTGTCTTCTAATGTCATAATCCAGTGTTTTTTTTTCCCCTAGATAAGACAAATAATATAACAGTAATAATAAGTATACATTCGCGGACAAGCATCCTCTAGAGCAAAGTATTTACAAGTTGGCTTAGTTCCTCAAATAAGATCTCAAGACCCCTACTCTTTGGACTATTAATAGGCCAAAAAAGTGATGGGGTTGCATAGCTGCTCCAATGACAAAGAGGATCTTGAAAACACTTGTTGGTTCCTCTGATGGCATTATACATCATAAATCCACCAAGAGAGCACTTCTTGCCTATGTTACGCGGGCTCTTTATCTCACCTCAAGAACCCGTGTCGGATCCTCGATACTCCGACATCGGTATAGACACTTGACACATCATTTTAAGCCAAAAAATCACAAAATTCTTGAAACAATGGCGAGTTCGATACCTCGTCGTCGTGTCGGACACTTGTAGCCGAGTTTGAGTAACATAGCTTCTTGCCACAAAACTCTTCATTACCTTCCTCCACCCAAAGCCCACAAAGTAAATCATCAGGAGATCGAAAACAGAATATGCATACACTCAGTTCTTTGATGCACAGTTTACTGCAAAGATACTGTGCACCCTCATGTTTCAGAAAGAGATGTGTGGAAGTCTGCACAACAAAGCAAGCAAATAGGCCATCTTCATAGGCCTATGTCATTCAAAATAATCTTTCCCAGTGCCAATGTCCATATAAATACCCTCACATTAAAAGGTCTTTATGCTTTGCATAAAAAGTTGGCATTAGGAAACTGTGGAACTGTATGATGATGATCCCAGGCAGCTCAGAAATGATGTACAAGAGAAGATCCTCATTGAATCCCCATTCCATACCATTGAATTATCCCTATTAAAACGTCAGACTACAGATTTTAGGAGCTTTCTTGTGTGGAATTGAACTCACAGTCTGTCGCGTCAGAGGAGCTAGAGCTTAAACAAAGGAGGAAGCCTCTAACAAGGTGTGCTCTTCCATCTGAAATCCCAAAATCTAAAACCATCCCTTAGTTTAAAGCGATCAAGGGTTAGTGGAGACAAATTTCTATGGGGAGGCATGCATAGCACCCACCACCATCTGGGTGTCCCACTCTTTATATTGCAAATCATTATTACTCCTTACA
Source organism: Mesembryanthemum crystallinum (assembly GCA_030267885.1). Taxonomy (NCBI): domain Eukaryota; kingdom Viridiplantae; phylum Streptophyta; class Magnoliopsida; order Caryophyllales; family Aizoaceae; genus Mesembryanthemum; species Mesembryanthemum crystallinum. The sequence continues at coordinate 11,136 of BSSO01003927.1, forward strand.
ACCCGGTGTCATAATGCACCAGGTTCAAGAAGAAACCGTCACAACCATTTACCTGCAGTAAGTGCAATATTTCTAGAAGCCATTCTGTCAACACCCAGACCTCCCTCCTCCTTGGGCCTACATACCAAATCTCAGCTAACTGTGTGGTCTCTCTTCTCTTTCTCCACACCAGACCACAAGAAACTCTGCATCATCCTCTCCACCTGCTTGTTATCAGTATCATAAAACGGACAAATAATACAACAGAATGCTAAGATAAACACAACTGCGAGTGTGTGTTCTTGTCACCCAAACTTGCATAATCACTGGTTGCTGAAAAGATTCTCAGTTGGGTTTCCTCTAAATAAATATATATAAACTAATAAACATGCACATGAATGAACCCTAATTAACCCTTATACAAATAAGAAAATTATTTTAATAATTTAGAAAAATAAAAAAACTAAATAAATTAAGGTCCTCAAGTTTAGCTTACTGTTGATGTAGTTAGTATCGCTTATTAAAAATTCAGAAAACTAGTATTACAGGGCTTAACAGTTTGCATTCTCAAAAAGGATCTTTCTAATTCACTGATCTCTTTGGCTTACTCTAACTCTCTAATGTTGCACGGTTGTGTTTGGCTGCCATCTCTACTACAGTAGGAGAGACTGGTATTTAAAGGCAAAGATTTAGGTAAGATGTGGCATAGAATACGGGGAAAGAAAGCCATTTTGGAAATTAAGGGGACCTGCCAATCAGCATGGGACCTGCAGGTCTCCATTCACTTGTCACAACAGGCGCCCCTGTATAAGGGAATATCTCCTTTGGCATATGCGCATGTCGTAGTTTTCTTTTGCGGAGGTTTAAGTTATTGCTGTAAAGTCAGCATTATGCAAATTTAATGTGCGAGAAAAGAGATATAAAATCAGAGGTGTTCTTTTTGGTCATATAATACTTTCTGTGTAATTGATGTTAACTGTTGACTTTGCTTATTGCTGCTGACAGGTTTAGGCCTGTGGTTATATTTGTCTCACTTTAAACTGTGCTTATAGTTCCAATTAAAGTTTCAGTTGAATAAACAAAAGAAAGAATGAAATTAACTGATATTATTAAGCTACTGTGGCTGAACTAATACACTGGTCTCAGCTTGCAGTGGAGTGCATATTCTGCTCCGCATGTATCCGATTTGTGGAATGCTGCCCGCCAGAAGGACTTACAGGTTGTTTACATATTTTACTTTGAAATATTCTATTTGGGTGCACTAAGGTTTGGTGTAATATTATTTGGGTGCACTAAGGTTTGGTGTAATATTATTTGGGTGAAATGTAACTTTAAGTAATCCCATTTAAAGGTGCCATCAACTTTTGTAAGTATTTTAACATTGAGTACAATTCAGTGAGGCACCATGAGATATGTAAACCCAATTATAATAAGGTAACTACTAACTCGAGGCTTACAAAATCTCTGAGGTAACCTAGTAATATGTTGGTGTAACAGTGAAGTCTCTACTTTGCAATGAGCTGACTCGATGTTTTGAACAAGAGTTACTTCCTCCATTACATATGTTACTGAAAAAGCCCAGAATGATGATATTCAATGTTATAAGAACAAAGTTTCGAAGTTCACTAATTTGGGTTATCCAATTATTTGGCTAAGAGTCCCATTTATCAATATATGCCATTGGAACAATAGGGTCTTTTCATGTCAAATGACGGTAGTTTCAATTTGATTTGTATTTTAAAGACAATCTAATGGAAATGTTAACTGTTTTTACACATTGAACACATCGGCAATCTAACAGAATGTTAACGGCATTAGCTGGTGTGACACAGTCACACAGAGTAAATGTTTCCAAATGTTAGAGGCATCTAAAAGGGAAAACTCAAACTTCAAATTCCAGAAATATTATGCCAAGACTCTCGGCACTCAAATGCATACATTTTCCTTTATATTTGAACTTGTGGTGTTGGCGTTGTTTTGTGATGTAAATGGAAGTTACTCTATGTGCAGAAAAGCTTTGGTCTGGGCTTGAGAACTTTGTGTTTGACTGGCTAATCAATGCTGATAGGTAAGACTTTATGCATATATGTCATGCTTCTAGAAAATATATCTTATGGTTCTCTTCACACCTATCGTAATTCATATCATACTTTATGCATATATGTAATGAATGTTAATGTTGGTTTTTCTCAGATCTTGTTGGGACAGTTTTATGTCCTTCAGGAGTTTTTCTTTAGAGCTCAACTGTAATTGCTTCCAGTAAAGTTATATTTGCGTTTTGTCCACTTTCCGGTGGAGCCAAAAGATTATCTACCTTTTCGCTTTGGAATATAATGGACTACATTAAAATGGCAAATTAAGCTGTGTGCACTTCTTATGTATGGTGGTCCCACTACGGTTCAAGGGTCAAACGGAAACAGTCTCTCTGTTCTCACAGGAGTAAGGCTGCGTACAACCGCCCCCCTTACCCCGCCTAGGCGGGAGTCTCTTTGGAGGCATTGGGGTAATGTTGAAAGTTATATTTGCTGTTCCAAAATAGAAAAAAAAGCACTTTGTTGATAAAGGGGAAAAAGAGTTTAGCTTCATACTCTACTGTTTTTATGATGTCCCATTCATTGTGATGAAAATATACCCTTTTCTTTGCTTGGTTTTAATACTAAAAGTTGCTAAAAGTATTTGTAATTAAAACATGCTTATGCATGCATGCTCAATTTGTTGAGCAAAATCAAGTTGTTATCATGGACAAGAATAAGATTGCCATTACGGATTACTGCAAGTAGGTTTATTGGGTCATGGCTTGTTATCTTAATTCTGTGTATCACTGCTGTTATAATTTGAAACATTATTTAACTCATCAAGTCATCAGTGATGCAAGACACTGTCCTTCTCTAACAGCATTAGGTAACAACCTGGAATGGACATCATATCTTGCTCTTTATTGTTCATCTACCAATCTATAAGAACAAGAACCCAATGACGATCCTGCCAAAAGGGGCAGGGGTTTAAATAGGACAGCATTATCTTGACTAGGAGATGCTATTTTCGGATAACAAGATGTCCTTTATAAATTAAGCTGTTGTATTTGTCAGGCTTTGATCCTATCCTAATGCTACCGACCAACTATAATGTTATTGAATATTAAGTCTGTATTGAGTCCATAAATTAGCATGTTATTGCTTTCATAACCTCAAGAGGTCGTGAGCCTATATCTTTCTAGTCTTGAGTTTTATTTTAATTTTCTAGTTCTTTTTCTTTTTTTGGGGAAGGGTGGTTGTTTCTACTTTCAGTTCTGCACTTGAGTAAAAAAATGTTCGTTAGCATTCTTCGACTGAAATTTGTTGGTCTTCATACTGATTGGAAACATTAGAATTCCCATCTCTTTAAGGCCAATCCTCTTTATTTTAGGGCAATACTAAGGGTACAGAGTGTTTCCTTGGTGAATACTGGCTTATGTGAGCCAGGGTGTAACAATAAGTATGATGGCGGGATTTACCTTATTGAGCAAGTAATTGTATTTCATTGACAGGAGGATTATATGCATATATTCAATGCTTATGACGGAATTCTTACTAATGTATTTCTTCTGGCAGGGTTGTTAGCCAAGTTGAATATCCATCCCTTGTTGATTTGAGGGGGTTGTTGTTGGACCATGTTGCTCAGCTTTTAGGGGCTCTATCTCGTATCAGGTAAGAACGAGCTTTGAAGAATATATTCCTGGTTTCTGATTGACAATTATATTCGATTACAACGTGTTTACAAGTCAGGGATATTTCTTTAGATAGCAGATTTCCTGATTTGTATAATAGTATGTAGCTTCTACTCGACTAGTAATAGAGAAGGGTGGAAATGATTGAAAGGAGGCTTAGGGTCTCTACTAGGAGAGGGGCGTTAGGTAGGTTGCTGGTGTATTGCTGGCTGGCAATCCCAGCAACAGCCTGAGAGGGCCGGTGGCAGTAGATATGGCGGGGCAGGGGGCGGATCAGGTGAGGCGCAGCCTAGGTCGGGATGGCCATGTCGGGGGAGTGGGAATGGAGGGGAGAGAGTGTCAGACGATTGGTTGGGGCCACCATGTGGAAGCTCGTGGTTGGGTAAGAGAGCAGGGAAGGGGTTTAGGGCATATATATAGGATTAGGATCATATGAGAACCCCTCTTTATATGAGAACTAATATTAACCATTAGATAAGCTAATCAGTGGCTATGATCTGATTTAACAAAAAAAAAAAAGAACAAAAGAAACAAGAGCCGTGTGAGCTAATGAGATGAGTTTCCGCCGGCAGTGAACCAGAGAAGTGGAGCTGGTGATGAAATTGTACAATTTGGATTTTGTAGG
>BSSO01003928.1:0-15445 GCA_030267885.1 Mesembryanthemum crystallinum
AAGAGTTGAAATTTTTTCAAAACCAAAAACTGGCAACTGGCAACCACCCCCGAACAGGGCATAAGCTAGAAAGAAATATGAAACATATTTATTTGGATAATTTCTTAATGACACCAGCAAATCGGTTGGAATACACACCAGGCTTTATGACCCAGCTGGAGAAGTAGTGTTCTACACGCCTTGGCTTATCCCGCTTGGGCAAACATGTATATGGTACCGCCTAAAAGTTTGCAACGCAAGTTAATAATCAAATTATCACAGCCACATGACTTGATTGGACATATGAAAGGAATAACATTTATTCTCCAAGGTGAAACGAAATAAATAAAAAATGCATGCAAAGTACGAATACAATAGAAACGTCATTCTTCTGAGTCACTTCAGGCTGGACAAGCCTACAGAGTGCATCTAAGAGGATAACTTCCTGAGGTGGTACCTACCTTGGGAGGAAAGATAAACTTCAATTGTTTGTTTATTTGGAGATAAATGTGATTACAAAGGTAATGGAACACTTTATTTAGTAAAGTAGAAGTGAAAAAGAAAATAGAGAAATAAGTGATGAGAAGAGTAGTCGATTACATGAGCCAATGTAATCACAAGGTAATGATTGTTTGGTGTCTAAGAACATTTCGTTGATGGGTAGATGGTTTTGGCGCTTTCCTCTAGAGTCTCGGTCTTTATGGCAGCGAAATATCTGGAGTAAGTTTTGTCTCAAACAAAAAGGGTGGAATGTCGTCGCCGGGATTGCTTGTTTCCATGCATCCACGTTGAAGTTCATAATCCAGGTATCGTCTTTATTCTTTCATCTAGTCAGGTCAAAAGTAGGAAATGGGCTTCAGGTACGGTGAGGTTTTGGGAGGATATGTGGAAGAGGGTGTTGGAAAACGGAGTTTTATCCATTTATATGAATGGAAAATTTGTCTTTTACTAGACTCTTAATTGTATTAAATAGTTAGTGTATTTATTTTGGAAAATTTGATACCTATATTCCCAAGTTTGCCCCGTAGAACAATATTATTCACAAGTTGAAAATTATACAAAAATATTCCAACGTTTGCACTTTTGTCACAAAAATGTGCAGTTTGTAACGTCGTTAACCTTTGTTAACGATTTGCTGACATGGCAGTCCTAAAATATAACTAAGTCTTAAGTAACACTCTTGCGCAACCGTCTAACTGTTAGACGACCCAACTAAGGGGCTATTTTTGCATTTTTAGGGGTTATTTTTAGCAATTTAAGGATGATATTTTTACAATTTAAGTCAATTTTATGAAAAAATAGCCCTTATATTGGAAAAAATAGCCATTCAGTTGGGTCTTCTAACAGTTAGATGATTGTGCAAGAGTGTTACTCAAGACTTAATTATATTTTAGGACTTTCAGGTCAACGAACCGTTAACATGGTTAACTGGGTTAGCAAACTGCACATTTTTGTGACAAAAGTGCAAACATTGGAATATTTTTGTATAATTTTCAACTTGGGAATAATATTGTTTTGGGCAAACTTTGGAATATTAGCATCAAATTTACCATTTATTTTTAATAAACAGTTTATTTATTTAATCTTGTATTTATCGTGTCAGTTTTGTTGGTTTGGGTAACTGCTTCCTTGGCCAGGAAACCGTGTATAAGTCCCCAACCATTGCCAAAATAATGATTAATGACAGAGATTCAGAAAATCTCAAACTATGTTGTTTCTCTCCATCTTCTCCAAAAAATCTTCGAGTGCATTATAACGGTTGGGTTTGTCGGAACCTTATTGGATTGAAGTGCCGCTTCCAATAAGGGAGAAATCCGTTCTATCCTGGGGGACGATTGCTTAATCCTTGGGCATCATAAAGGGAGCAAATTTGTCTTAAGGAGACTGCGAAATCATTAGGCTCAGATTCATTCTTGTTCTTAAACAAAGCTTTTAAATTAGCGTTACTCTCTTATCAGGCCGCTTGATATATCAAGCGAGTACTGGGCAAACAAACAATAGTATTGTGTAAGCAAAAAACAGTACTGGAGTGGTATTGGGTACAAAAAAAAAATGATACGAGTTTTTGGTCGTCAGTATCAATGTTTGGCTTACCAGTACCATTTTATATACTACCAGTACATTCCGCCTGAAACATTGTTTAAATTATTGTATTGTTCATACGAATTGATTGCTGCTAACAGAGGGAACTTTGTTTTGCTTCTAGATTTCCTCGGGTTCATTGTATGTCCATTATCCATAATGCACCAGTTTCTGCATTCTTTTGCACTGATGGTGTCTCTTGAGCGTTGAGACCATCACCTATGTACGGAGCCATGGAAATAGAGGAGCCTACTTCCTTTGTATCCTGGATACCAAACATCCCACTGTAAATATTATCCCACTCTTAACTTTCAAGACCACGTGTAAGTCGTTCTTCCTTTATCTTAAGCTATCCTCACAATATCCCTCCTTTACACTTGCAACTACATTTAGAGGTCAAGGTTCTCTTAAAAGTGTCTTTGTTTGGACCCTGATGTTAGGCAAGCATAAACACTCATGATATGGTGCAGAGGAGGAAACATGGTTTGTCTATTTCCCCAGATCAGTGTGTGCTTTTCAAGAGATTTGTTACCATTTATTCTTCCATCATAGTTGCACACATTCTTTTTGGAGGCGGAATCTTGGTGTCTGGGAAGGGTGCTTTGTTTGTCCTTCTACTTTTCAACATTTGCAAGTTCGTTATGTTGGGTTAGCGAGTGGAAAAGAGTGTAAGTTCTGGAGGTGTGCTTTATGGCTGTTTCTGGTGCCTTTTTTCAAACCTTTTCTTATAGAAGTCCATACCTTTCTGGTTTCATTCTTCATTCAAACTCATACCTGTTTTTGAGTTGCCTAAGTACTATGGAATTGTATGCTATTTAATCCAGTGCTAGTAAAGCTGTCATAGGCAATACCTTTGTCACGCAGTAATATGCCTTCCCAGCCTCCCATATTCTTCGACCAATAATATATTCTCTATCACTGCAGAAAAATGGGAACTGCACATAAAACAAATATGAGATATGACCTAATTGCATCTCATACGATGTGTGTAAAATTAAACAAAGAACTATTGTCAGATTGATCAACCTTTTTAATCCAGTGGACAATCATTGTCCCTGTTTGGGGGCACTCCTGCAATATCTTGAAGTGTGTAAGCATAGGATCCCATTTAGGACGGAACTCATCATCCCAAAAGAAATCTCTCACCAGCTCAGGAGTTGAATCCTCAAATACAGTCCGACTGCGATATATAGTTGGGCCATTCTGAAAAAATATTACAGTGTCAGAAAGACAAATTTTCTTCCAGCAGACTTCAAGAACATAACTGTTTTGTTATACAGAAGACGGGAAAATTTTCTTCTATCAGACCTCAGGGACATAACTGTTCTGATAAACAGAACCAATCTGAGCATAGATATGTGGGAAGCATTGACAATATTTTCCAGCTATTGAACCTTGATGGGTTCATGATCATGAGAAGGACAATATTTGTAACGCATCAGACCAGCAGTTCTCGGATTTTGGAGTCACACCTCCGGAAACATTATTAAGAAAAAATTATCTTTAAGGATAGTGGGAGCAATAAAGTTCAAACCAAGCCGCTTCAGAAGACTAGCACAGCTCTAGATAAATGACCACAGAATCAACTCATGAGATGAACCAACAGAACAAATATTATCATATGATCCAACCTAAATTTTTAGGCTAGTATCATTTGATGCAAAACAGTGGAATACTTTTCACGCAATCGACCTCAGTGAGAAGACTTCACCATTTTGGAATGACGCAAAGTGCTTAGAAATAAGCTGGCAGATTATCAACAAGAAAAACAATTCTTACAGACACCTTTGAAGTTAATTGGAGAGAGAATCAGAGTAGAAGACGGTATTCATATGAATATCATACATCAAAGCACAAAACAACAGCAGGCAAAGCATGGAACTAACTGGAAGAGCAACTTATAGTATACACACATTTATAACTTATCAAAATACACACACACACGCGCACACACACACACATACACACGCACGCATATGTAAAAAGTGTGTATGCGTGCAGGCGTGTGTATTGTATCAACATCTAAATGTAATACCATAGCTACCATTCTAGTCAATCCATTAGTAATCTTGTTACTGTTTCAGCTCAAAGGGCCATGAATTTAACAATTGGAAGGGAAGAAAATATCATAAGCTTAAACATCCACAATCACAGAACAATACAATACAGGCAGCTGTAGGCTCTAGGATGGCCTAATAAATTACTTCCTTTGGAATATATAATGTTAAAGGGGAACGACAAAACAACTCATAATATGATATGGTATGTTTCTGAAAATACAAATTGCCCGTACGCAAGGATTTAATACTTTAGGAAATGATGCAGTTGAATATACTAAAACCTGCTGAGATCTCTAAAGAGAAGTTTTCCCATTCTTTCTTTCTGATCCTTTTCTCTAAACCTCCGACTACCCTGATCTTCCTCCCTCTCATTTTCCCAATCAACATCAAATTGGTAGCAGAGCAATTCCTATCCTTACAGAAGCCACAAAAAGTCATCATCATCAAACCCAATTTTCATCTTGAAACTCATCCCACTAGCGCAAAATTTGTTCTAGTGTTCCACACCTGGGTACTAGCATCCTTTGTGGTGTCCATAAAATACCAAACAAGATCGCCTATCTTATGAGGGCATTGAAAGCGTTGACGAAAATGCTACCCTTGGAATGAAATTGATCAATGCCCTGATCCTTGTTTGGGACACACTCTGCTAGAGCTCAATTGATCAACGAATGGAGTCAATGGACCGATGGTGCTACAGATATAATCAGCACTAAGGTGAATAGAAGAACAAACAGGTGGTTGCCCATCAGCTTGCCTGGAGCTGATACAAAAGTACGCCATAGCTCTCGGGTATACCTTACTCATTTTGGGTTGCTTAAGCACAAAGGAAGCCTATTTCATACAGTCAACAAGTAGAACTGTTTAGCAAAACAGAAATCCATGCACACATGAAGTACCACGTTGATGCATGAAGAAAATAGAAGGGCAGTAGGGCACTAGTTCATCATTGCAAACATAAGAAAAGAGAGGGAACCAAGGAAGGAATAGCAAATTAGAATGTTGTATTAAACGCTGAACAATGCCAGAAACCAAGGGGAAACAGTAAATTACAATCCAACACCACCAGCTCTAAAGGCTAAGCCACCAAGCATAAATGTTAAAGGGGTCACCAATTACAATCCTAAAGAACAAATTGATGGAGAACCTCTCCAACTTAAATTCAAAAAACATTATTTCATTTAAATTCTCAGAAGAATAACATAAACAAATTGATGAAGCACAAGACTTATTTTACGTCATTGCAACACTTGCTAGACAATTGAATATTTACCCTGTTGGTTTGAGCATCCAGGCTTTCCTCTAATCTTCTCTCCAGATCATCAGAAATCATGTCGAAACACTCTCATTCAACTTTGGTAAAGATCCTTTCCAATTTGTGCAATTAAAGTTAAAAAGGTTCATTCTCAAGCAACCATTCCATCACTTGTTCCCTCTGTTGTGATTTTTTTGTTCCAAATCTTGTTCACTTTGAAATCAAAGATTCAAAGTGTTGATTTTGGTTATTCCTCTTCATCTTAAGCCAATCCACAAAGAACCCAACCCAATATTTTGTCAACCTCAAACACAACCTAGCTCCATAAAATAGCCGTAATAAGTAGGAAGTAATATCTTGTGGGGGATTAAATCAATCTATCTTAGGCAAGTTCATATCATGCGCTAACAAACTAAGTTGTGGCAACAATATTCTTCTTGGGAGGAAAGAGAAGCTGAGAAACCTCCTAAGAAAGAGCACAACTCGTCCAACTCAATCTTCACAATCTCATAGTTGTGATCATTAATTTCCAAGTAATCTTAGCAAATCCTTGTAGAGGAGGAGGTTATGGCCTTGAAATTTTGAAGGATAAATATGTCTTATCCATGAACAAAATATTATTGTTCATGCTCATGTTGGAGAACTTCTAAAGGACAAAATACCAAAAGGAGAGGCTGAAAAAATGGTTCAAGAGGAGAAATGTTTCGGGTTCTTTACAACTGTGTGAGTTCTCAGAAGTGGCATCCTTGGCTCGACAAAAAGTTGTCACAGAAGACTTCTGATGCACCTTGGCAAAGTGAGGAGTGTTTGTTTGACCACATCCTCATTGGATCCTCCAAAACAAAGAGTAGATTTTTCCTAAGGCTATACCTGGGAACACCCCTCCAACGGTCAAGTTTTAGTGGCTTGCACATAAGTTTGAAGGGGGAAATCTATGATTGGATCTTGAAGAGGAAAGGTAAATGAGAAAATCTGTGAGGAAAGTTTTCAGAGCACTCTTTTAGGGGTAATTTGAGAATGATCTTGTTTCGTGTTCTCAAATTGATTGAGCTTTAGGATGTGTTAACCTCAGCTCAACAAGAAGTAGTTGAATACTTGTCCTCAAGTTGACGAAGAGGGGGGATGTTTGTTTGGGCTCATCCTAGTTTATGTTGCTAACAGCGAGTAAGCTGCCACGGTGGGTGTACCTATGCTCGTCCTATGCTTGCACGTAAATTTAAAAGAGAGGGAATCCAAGATTAAGTCTCCCATATGAAAGATACAAAAAGGATTTTGTTAAAAAAGTAGTCAGAGTTTCTTGTGGTGGAGTTTAAGGATGATCTCACATGGGACATTGTTGCCTTGATTTAAGGTATATATAGACGGCTGTCCATTTAACAGCCACAATCTCGAGCGTCATGCCCTCGTATAGACAAGGTAATGTCACTTTGGACCTCGAAGAAATTTTCATTGACACTTGAGTGCATGGCATCAAATATCGACCGATACACAACGCATCGGCTAGTAAGAATCGGTTTTTGAGGTTGCCGATATGCAAAATTCCGGTACATGAATAGGTGTCCAATATGGCCAATACATGGCTAATATGACTGGTACATTGCAGATACGGCGATAAGTTACTGATATAGCCAATATGACCAAAGGCCAAAATTCAAGCCACAACTACTGTGACCCGATACAAGACACCCATAACAGTCCACTTATGCAACATCACAACCGATTCCCCGATAGGGATTGTTACCGCGCAATTCAAACCCTGCTTCGGTGAATCGATGTCCTTTTATTCGTCATTATGTACCTGGGAGCTAAAGAAGTGGCTTGTGGTATGCTCATGTAAATCTATTTGAACAAAGCGAACCTGCCGATAGATGTTTGTCACATTAGTTGATTCTATTAGACAAGCAAGGATGAAGGTATTTGTTGTTAGGGCTCTTCTCCAGGGATGGGCTAACCACTCAACACAAAGAGCTAGCTGAGTCTGGATGGACGAGCCTGGTAGGACGAGGTGAAGCTTGCTGGGCTTTGATGGCGAAGCACTTTGAGATCGTTTCGGTGGTGCCTTGTAATGGTGGAGCTTCTCATCGAGACCTAAGTTCACTGGCATCAATCTTGAGCCAACAATTCAATCCACCAAACTCATACTCCCTGGGGAACATCAATGAGCATTTTTCCAATTATACAGAAAAAGAACACGAGAAATCATCTCAGGACCTCGAGCCTCGAAATATTCGAGTCTAATTCTTAGTACATCACTATGCCACGCGAGCTAGGCTTGATTTCCTCTCTTATGCTCTGAAAATGGGCTGATTAAGAAACCAAATTATGTCGGTCAACGCTTGGGTACAAAAGTATGCTGCACATAGGGGTGGGAATGCAAACGGGTATGGGTATGTGTCTAAGTACGACAACTAAAAATTATCATTTGAATACGGGCTGATTAAGAAACCAAATTATGTCGGTCAACGCTTGGGTACAAAAGTATGTTGCACACAGGGGTGGGAATGCAAACGGGTATGGGTATGTGTCTAAGTACGACAACTAAAAATTATCATTTGAATACTTTTCATCAATTTTCTCCATACATATTTGTGTGTGAGTGTGTGTGTGCGTGCGTGTGTGTGTGTGTGTGTGTCCTCTTTTGGACAGTTTTGCAGCTGTGCCCCACTTACTAACAGCTCATCCCTTTTTATCCCACCATTCTTGAGCTTTTAATTTTCTTTTTGATTTTTTCAAACTACCAGAGAACCAACTCTAGCTTAATTGGAAACACATAGAAATGCCGCAGCTTTAGCCTCCTCACTCATACTCTCCATCACATCCTCACAGACCCACCATAAGTCACGGAATGAATCGATGGCAACTTTAAGAGTTGAGAGAGGCTGGAGATACGCTGATGAGTGACCGGAGAAAATGGTGGGATAATGAATCAGCTATTGACTGTTGTACTTCAAGGCTCCACAATGCAAATCATCTTGGCTGGAGAACAAAAGAGATCTTGATGAAGCAGAGGAAACACCTCTCAATAACGGTTAGTTGCTTCCCAGATGTTTCTCCTTGTTTCTAACACATCCCAGATTTGGTGGGATGTTTTGGGCTGTGACATTGACGTCCCACTTTCTTGTCGTTTCTCTGTGGTGTCCGAAATGACAGTTGCTAACCGTACCCATGCTTCAGAGGTTCCTCAAGTTAAGCTATCGACTTATTTATTTCCCTCACTAGAAGAACCCAACCCAGGAAGCATGTCTAGAAACTTAAAAGTATTAGGTACCAGTATCAAGTTCTCTGTAAAACTAATCATTAAGAAAGTGTTTGTCCCTAACCCACGGATGAAAGACCATAATTGCAACCGTATAAGATGTTCCTTGTTCCCTTGAAGAAAAACAAATATTGTTAGTTGAAGTATTTCGCACCTCGGGCTCATTACGCCAGGCTTGGTATGTCATATTCGAAGTTGTGCGTTCCATCAAGCTTTGCCATGAGATTTCTCCATCCCTGCCTTCAAGAAGATGCAACAGGTGTTGCAAGTCGTTTTCATTAACAATATCATGCACCCCCTCTGAAGCTCTACAACTAGTACTGCAAGAAAGATAATGCGAAAAAAACATTAAAATTGGATGAATATCTAAGAATTATTATTTTAGAAATATAATAATCCAACATTGTAATGAATGTAGCAGCACTCAATGGCAAATAATTCAGGCTGGCTGAAATCCAACAAAAGGCAATTACTCAAAATCAAGAAAATCAATGCCGAATAATGATACTCGAAATATACTGAGCTAAGAACAATATCAAAAAGAGAATTTGAGAGAGATNATACTGATCATCTATTACAACCTGCCTAATGTGGACCCTTCTTCCCAATAAGAATTATTCACTCCTTTAACAACCCATCCCTACATGAAGCATAATTTGATGCATGTCCCCATGTAGAGAGGATTGCATATATATCAGCAAAAACAGTATTAAGGCATAATGAAATCTAATATGTATATATATCAAAGAGAGCCACCTAAGTGAGTACTAAAAAATAAAAATAAAAATTAGATAACTAGAGTTTAGGATAAGAGTTTTTTACATGAGAAAATTTGTATTAATGAAGGAGGACACAGTTACAAAATAGCCCAATTCCTCTGAATATTAGAAATCAAATAACTCGTAAAAGCTCCTCCAGCCTTGGCCCACAATGAAGCTAAATAAGTCACTCTATCCCAAACTAACTCAGGTTGCAAGGTATGCCCGGAAAAGACTCTTGCATTCCGCTCCAACCACAGGCATCACAAAACAGCAAAGATCACATTGCGCCATAGAGTCACCTTCTCCTTATCCCTCCCAAACCCCACACACCTAATCTTTAGAAACTCCATGACAGTGGCACGACACACCCAATACACTCCTAGCACACCAAAGAGCTTACACCAGAGAAACCGTGCCATGTCACAGTGGAGGAATATATGGGAGCACGGCTCACCACTAGAACAACACATAAGGCATATTTCAGGTGAGTCATCCCAGGTCTCCATTTCTGCAATATATCATTTGTGTTAATTCTCCCCAAAGCTAATGTCAAGACAAAAGCTCGCACCTTCAAAGGCGCTCTTCCAAAGAAAAGTAGCAATAGGAAATGGTGCAAACTGATGAGATGAGCCAAGACAGGCAAGGAAACATTTGGAAAACAAACTCGGACTTATCTCCTTTCCACACCCTAGTATCAACCATATAATATCCAGAATCTCCAGTAACAAGGAAAGCTCCTCCATCTCTCTATCATGTGGCGGCCTACGTAGAGAAAGATCCCACGAGTTACCTGGTGTACAGTAAACATCAGAAACCCGACCCCTATGTCTGGAAGATAACCGATAAAGTCTTGGGAATCTATCAGCAAAAGACCGCTCACCATGCCAAATGTCTTCCCAAAATCTGATCCTAGAACCATCTCCCAACTTCAAAGCTACGTGAGAGAGGAAGGAAGAAATAAATTTCTAAGGACAAGCATGTGTGGCCACCCGAGCACTTCCAGCATCCCACCCATTCAAGTGCAAGCCATACTTACTCTGAATTATCCTGTGCCGAAGGGCGTCACTCTCGAAAGGGAACCTCTATAACCATGTACCTCCAAGAGCAATGTTCTTCAGGATCATCCTCCCCACTCCCCCTCCTCCTTGGGTCTACACACCCTATTCCAAGATACCAAATGATCCCTCTTCTCACCATCAATACGCTCCCAAAAAAATCCCGCATTATCTGTTAGCAAATAGTAGAGTGGGATACTAGCAAGACAAGACCATAGAAGAGTGATACGACCACCCAAGGAGAAGTAAACTCGCTTCCACCCGCCTAACTTCTTAGAAATACGACAAATGACTGGTTCCCAAAAAACCTCTGTTTGAGGGTTCCCACCAAGTGGCACCCCCAAATAACTAAGAGGCCAACCTTGGATCTGACATCCAGCCAAAGAAGCAAACTGGCTAATGGTACCTTTGTCCACGTTAATACCAGCAAGGCTAGCAAGGCTGCATTTTGACAGATTAATCTTCATCCCTGAAATAACCTCAAAGATTTGCAAAATTGTGAGCACATTCTTAAATTTCTCAACATCTGCAGCCAAGAACAAGATCGTATCATCAGCAAACTATCAGTGGGAGACACTAACACCTTCTCTTCCCACCTTAAAACCCTCCAGAACCCCCACCTCAACGCTTCTTTCCAGTATCCTAGTAACCACACCCACCACAATAGTAAAGAGAAGGGGCGAAATTGGATCATTCTGACGTAAACCTCTAGAAGAAGAAAACCAATCTCTAGGTGCACCATTCACCAAAGCAGCAAAATGGGCATCAGAGAAACACCACCTAATTCAATTCCTCCAACGCTCCCCAAAGCCCTTACACTAGTGAGCATGAGAGATCTAATTTTAATATACTACTGGAGATAAATAGATCGCCAATGACATATAGTATTTGTTTCACCATTCAGAAAATCAAATTCCATACACCATTAGAAAGAGTACAAAATACACATCAATGTAAGACCCATTTTTAGTACAATATAAATGAAAGTTACACAACAAAACATGAAAGAATGAAAATGAAAATAAAGATTAAACATAGTAAACTTATATTAAATCAAATAAACATGTTTGACATATGGAGATCAAGATACATTTATAATTATGATGTAATAATATGTATCCTATATGTCAAAGTTGATATGAATATTCACTCTAAAAACAAAATAGTTGATATGAATCTTTAAAGACATGTCAGAGCTATCTAAAGACAACACCACAAGAAGTCTCAATGATTCGCTTCACTCGCTCCTACTTGAACAATAGCTCACTCTTCTTTCATGTCTTAATGACCTACCACGCACACAATTATATGTTTAAGCTTCACTTTACATGACATTGCTTTGAAAAATCAGACATTACCACGGTTCATTCTCCAAGAGCACCACCGTACCTAGATTCCCATACACCAACACCTTAACTTCTTCATCCTGTTCAACGACTACCTTCCTCATTTTCCACACCGGCCAAGGTGTTAACATTCCACCTTTTGTTCAACGAGTTCCAACAATCCAAGAACCATTTCCAACATAATATCAAAAATATAATTTTTGAACAAACTCTCACTGCATTCAAGGCTGGATGAACTAAGCTTCCAACCACTGATTGGAGAGCACAGATGAATGCAGCAGCACTCAATGGCAATCTACCCAGGTTGGATGAACTCCTACTAAGGCCAATTACTCAATTAGGAGAATCAAATTAAGAATGGACCTCGAAATATACTGAGCTAAGAACAATTTAGAGAGAAATGAACTAGAGAGAGAGAGAGAGAGAGAGAGAGAGAGAGAGAGAGAGAGAGGTTGTGTATTAATTCATTGCATACTGATCATCTATTACAACCTGCCTTAAGGTAGACCCCTTTTCCGAATGAGGGAATATTTTCTCCTTTACAACCTTCCCTATATTAAGCATATATTGACACTTGTCCCTATCTAGAAAGACTACACTTATATCAGCAATAGCAGAATGAAATCTAATATGAATACGTGATTCTTAAGCGGTCATGCTCAACTGGCAGCTGCTAACAATTCCCAGGCTAGGCCTTACTGTGCTCCTGCACCTCCCCAATTATCCCTGTTTCAGATTGGATCAAGACCATGCATGCATCAGTTTGAAGAACTCTTCTTCTGCTAGTACAGTTATGGTACTAAGTTCATCCAGCGTAATATTCTGAATGAGAGGCACGGGTTTTAAACTCCACTGAAATGGAATCCAAAAAAGTAAATGTAGATATCACAGTGTCCTAAAGATAAACCTACTTATGCCTAAATTTTTTTTTGCACATGGAACACTACTGTCCTTCTAAAGCAGCACATCAAGATACCTTGAAACACATTGAATAACTCCAACATATGCTCTGTCAGAAATACTTGCAACAAGAAAAATATTAAGTTGCAGCCGGTATGAGTGACCTTCACGAGTATGTTTTCAGAAGTCGTAACTCCATAGTGTTTTGAATTTTCAACATAGTAATTGATTGACAGCATCATAAGTACCCAAGTATGTCCCAGCCCACGATGGAGTATTGAAAGCCCATGTAGCATAAAGTCACCACTATTTACTTTTCACAAGACCAAATCCGTTCAAAATTAATAGTTTTGGATTTGAACAAAAAAAAAAAAAAAAAGCATAAATACAGCAACAAAAATAACTACCACATCACCTAAGAAAATGCATTGACATTAGATAACCACATAAGTTACTCCCTTCTTTTCACAAGATAAAAGCATGCTTTCTTTTTCGCGGTCTTCTGTTCTACATTTTGACCATTAGTTTTGTATTCATATATTAGGAAAAACTATGATAATAAAATTGTAAAATTACTTCTAAAGTGGAATCCATTGATATATTATCTACGTTGTGTTAACCAATCTAATTTTCCGTTCTAAGGCTATGTTTGTCATTAACAGTAGAAAGCTACAGCTTGAAGCTTCCAGTTAGTTTCTTTTGTCTCAGCTACCAAACAGTTTGTGAATCAATAGCTACAACTACCGCTGTAATTACAGCTAATTTTGTGAAGCTACCCATACTAGTTTTCATTTTACAATAAGGCAGTAGTAATAGCATCATAAACATAAACGGATAACACAAGGACTCAAGGAGTATGAACAACTATTACTTGTATTAACGTTGTTCATCATCTCACCTCCTCTTCCAACTACCATTACCACTAGTCCAAATTTCTAGACTACCCATTTCAACACTACTATCATTTTGCTATTCAACACTTTTCAAAAAAAAAAAAAAAAAAAAAAATTATATCAAACATATTGATTGCAACAGCAAAACAAAATTGAGAAACTTACTCTGAAATTTCTGACCCAATGTTGAACCCTATAAAGCTGGAAGAGTTAGAAGATGATGAGGATGATAGCTCAGATTGAACAGGTTGCTTGGCATTCCCCCGCCTCAAAGCCGAGGCGCAAAGCGTTCGGAGGACGGAGAAGGCAGAGAAGGCGGTGAGAGCGAGCCAGAGGCGGCGGGCACCGAAACCCGGGGGCGCGGTCCAGAGGAACCGAAGCTTGCTCCGGAGGCCGAGATAGAGGAGGCCGGTCCAGCGCGGGCGCCACGACCATCCGATGACCAATCCGATCATGACAGCAAGCCAAATTGGGACTGCACAGAGCAAAATGTCGACGAATGTTTCGATGATTGCGGGGCTGTTGATGAATTCCATCAGATCAAGGAGGCCGCCGCCCTCCATCTGATCATGGATCGGCAGAGATTGAGAGAGGGGAAAAGATTGGGGAGGGTTTGAGTTGAGAAATGGGGATGGGGATGGGGATGGGGAGTTAGGGGAGAAAGTAAGTTACAATTACATGGAAGAATTGCGACCATGGGACATGGTGAAGGGTTCAACCAAGTTAGGAGACTCATCCACCCTTAACTAAGGTCGCGTGTTCGAATCCCGCCTTGGGTATGGAGCAGCCTTAAATCCCTTGGTCAGCTGTCCCACCCTTTGAGGTGCCTACAAGCCAGCGCGGGGAATAGTCACTGTTGTCGATAGTGAATACCCTTGGTTGTGAACCAAAAAAAAAAAAAGTTAGGGGAAATTAGGAGAGAGAAAGAAAAAGGGGAGGAAGGTCCAAAAGTGGTTGTATGACTCCAAGCTAAGTGAAAAGTACATACATTGTGTTTGAGGCAACATTTAGACATTAACGTGCTTATGATGTGAGGGTATTTCGGTCATGAAAAAATTTTAATTCACCGTAATCGGGTTAAATGTATCTTTACGATAGAAAAAAAATATTAAAAAGTAGTTCTCAATAAAAAAATTACAAAAGATATCTAATTGCCAAATAGCTCATATAAAAGGTAGTGTTGAATAAAAAAAATCTTAAATAATTACTAGTATGTTGCAATAAAAAAAAAAAATTACTGTATTAGTCTGTACCTTCATACACAGCAAAAATTATATAAATAAAATAAATAAATAAAAAAATAAAAAATTGGCAAAATAATGCCTTTGCAGTTTGCACCTTCCATGAATCAAAACCAAAATTAAATGTACAAATAACAAATATTAAAATTTTTGATTTATATATATTCAATTGCAATTTTGGATTTTTGCGGTTGGAATATGCTAGTTCTACCCAACTATTAATAACCATTCCAAGAAAAAAAAAAAATCTCAGTTGAATTTATCTTAACTGGTAGATATATACAAAGAGTAACACTATTTGTCACATCCCGGACTCGCTAATCCCGAATTTAGGAAAGCACACTAACAAGTCCGAGGCGTAGACCGCCACATCCAACCCGAAGGTCGAATGTTAATGCTAATAAAACGAGCAAACGCAATTACTAAATAAACCATCTTGTCTATAAATGAGAATTAAGCGGAATCCATAATTAATCAAAGTACTAATCTTATTACAAAGGCCTCACAAAATATGGCCATTATCCAAAACACTAATCAATTGTATTAACAAAACCCGCTAGTAAATCCCTCGACTAGTGCAAAGCAACGACGCTCCATACCTCGATCAACCTGAAACA
>BSSO01003929.1:0-15445 GCA_030267885.1 Mesembryanthemum crystallinum
TGATTTGGGTTTAATTTGCTCATTTTTTGGGTGGTGGTGGTTTTGGGGGTTTTGAGGTAGTTGTGGTTTTGTGGTGGGCGTGATGGTGTGGTGGATTTGGGTGCTAGAGCGGTGTTGGACGGCTAATTTGGGGGCTGGGGCGGGGCCATGGTGGGTGTGGCGGTGGCTGGGGGTGGTGGGGGTGAGTAGTTGGTGGAATTGGGAGGGGATCTGATGATGGTGGGGGAGTGGGGTTTGTAATTGAAAAGGAAAAAAAAAAAGAAGTAATTAGTTAATAGTGAGTGGGGTACATGGGTAATTTAAAGGGGGTGAGACCCTTTTCTTGAACCTTTGAAAGATTGGACCCTTCTCTTAAACTTTTGAGAAAGGTTGGACCCCAAAAGTAGCCTTAATTCGTAATATTTTATATATTGACATCTACCATGAGATCCGTGTTATATATATATATGGAGCGAGTTATTAATAATATTAGATACTACTATAATAATTAATACTTTGTACTATTACTACTATTATTAGTATTTATTAATACTATGTAGTATGTAATGATACTAATACTCTATTTATTAGTTAGAACTACTATAAACAAAACTAAACCGCGTTTGAGGTCAGAAAATGGCTTAAAAAGTCTTCGTCGTCTTCTTCTTATTCTTTGTTATTAATAAGGAATCAAAGCTTAAGATGATGGTTGGAAACCCAATCAATTATATATCTTCTAATAGAAACTAATTAAATATCGTTAATTGGTGTAAGGCTAAATTGCAAACTGAGAAATTAAAAGAAAGAAAGAAAGAAAGAAAGGGATCATGGGGAGGCCATGGCCTAATCCGCCCATGTTTTAGAATCCATTATTATTGCTTTCTTGCTTGCATGCTTTAAGTACGTAAAATATAATGAATTAATTTGCATTAATATTGCATGCTAACACCAATGATATTACTCAGCAAAATAAAAAGAAGAGAAATCTAATTAGCTAGCTAAGCAAGCTAAGGGAGTCTAGACTAATAATCTAGACAAGAAATTAATTACCTTGACTTAATTAAGCTTAGGAGGATCCAAGCAAGCTAGGGTTGTTTGTTAATTGTGGAGTATTGTATAACAGGTGATGCCCTTATTTATAGACTATGCAAGATAATGCCAGCAGCTAATTAAGAAGAGAAATAGGAGGGGGTATTGATCTATTTCTGTGGTTGTAATTTTTCTTATAAATTTGTGGAGGAGGACTCTAAGGGCCTTAGGGGATATTTTTTTTTTATTTTTTTTTAATTGTGTTTTAATGAATTAATATTGTTTTTTCTTTTTCTGTACTTTACTTAAATATGTTATTATATGTTCATCACTTTGACTTACAAAAGTCAAGTTTAACCATTTACTTAATATGGAGGGTGTGCTTTCAATTATTATTATTATTATTATTATTATTATTATTATTATTATTATTATTATTATTTATTATTATTATTATTTATTATTATTATTATTTTCAGATATAGTGAAATTTCCTTTCAAAATGAGTGTATTTTTTCAGCAATTACACATTTCATCTCTTTGATAACCTAAACAATGACTTTCATTCAATAAAAAGGATGAGAGAGAAGTAGTGGGATTTGATAGACTTTTCACCCAATATTCCTTTCTACTTTTGGCCTTGTAAAGGTTTTGAGGGAACGTACAAAATAGACGATGTAAAGATCTTAACAGAACAGATGGAGTAATAACTTTCCATTCGTAGGAAAATGACCTGGCCTGCAAATTGAGATGGAAAAAAATGGCAGCAAAAGCAACGTGTTCCTTCCTCTCTAGAGTTGTCAATTATCATTGACCTAGCTAAGCTCGTTATTCGTCTCTTAAATTTGATGCCTTTGTTGTAATGTCAAATTCTGGATCAGAGATTTTGGATGTACATACAGATAAGTCCTTTTTGGTTAACTTCGTTTGGAATAGTTTCCGGTTGTCAATTTCCTGTTTTAAAAAAATCATAAATCTTTATAAAAATTTACTTTAAAGCTGAAATTTTTTCTATCTATAATTTTGTGCTTAATTTTTAAAACTGACAATTGAAAAAGAAAACAAAAAAAAGTGGTTTTCAAAAACTGGTTTTTAGTTTCCAAAAAACTAAAAATTTGACAATTCACAACTATCCCAAACAAGGCCTTAATTATTGTAATTCTTCCATAGCAGTTGCCATTTATTTTCATCATAATAATTATTATAAAATTGTACTAGAAAACAAAGATGGAAGAGCATATTATAAGAGGTCGTTTGGCCTATTTTCTATAACAATGAGTTTCTCATAGTAATTCTAGCCCCCATAAGTGGTTGAGTAAATGTCTCATTAAAATTATGGCCACCAGAAGTGGATAGTATAATTTCAACCCCAGAAGTGGTCAACAACCCCCAAAAGTGGTCAAGAGTTTAAACGCCCCCAAAAGTGGCGTCCCTTGAAACCTATACTCCCTTGTGCTAAGTTAATGAGATAATTACGAGTTCAAGAATTAAAGCTAATCATCAGACGTATAGATCAAGTCTAAGAAACATAATTCTTAAGTAATTAATTAGGCTTATTCTTATGTTCTAAAGTACATAGACAAACAACGAGATCAAATGGCCACTATAATACGTATATTGAATAAATAGATCTTTTTATATCCTATTAATAAAGTTAAACCTTAATTGAGTTTCAACTGTTTCTCTAAGTTAATAGATGCTTGGTTACTCAGTTCACGCTACCCCATTTTTTTTTTTTTTTTGGCAAATCGTTGTGTGCAGATATTTAGGTGTTCTTGGGTTCATTTAGATGGTGCGCCTGAAACACTGTCAATATATGCATGATGTCATATGCCAATAACAATCCCAAATTTAAACCATATTCACATTTACCTTTAGTTCACACTACATGCAAATATAGTATCTTCTTTACAAATATTAGTGTTGTGTGAATGAATAGTCTTGCTGGCAAGAAGACTAAAATGAGTTTGGTCTTCCCTATCTCCGATCAGGACTCAACTACAGGACGAATCTCAACTATAGGAGTGGGGGGTCGCCAGGATTCGAATACAAGACCTCTGATCTTGGTCATTGTTCTGATACCAACCATGTGAAGGAATCAACTCAATCAAAACTTTAAGTTGATGGTTGGAGGACCAATTAATTGTTATATTTCTACTTTATAGATGTCGAAGAATTAAAGATATTTCCTAGTTTCCAACTAAATTGATTTCTTCTATTGCAATTGGCATTTTCATAGATCATAAAATGGCACTAGAAAACAAACGGGGATAAGCATTATTTCCCCAAAGGGGCCATGACCATAGTTTTTATTCGGCATTTGCTACTATAGCGTGGTGTGGACTGTGGAGGTTGAGTTCGAAAATGTACCCACATTTTCCAATACGCGTACGTTGTCTTATTATCCCTTTTTTCCTTCTTGTATTTTGTTTTCTTATCTTTAGATTAATAATAATTTTTGAAAAAACAAATTGTACTAGTATTAGATTATAATGGAAAATAGTCTTTAGTTTCTCAAATTAGATATTCAGGATGTACTTTTATTTACGAGTAAACATTTGGCTTTTATTTATTGTTAAAAAGATCTAACAAACACCAATTATATTCTAAGAGCATCTATCTATTCGAAATTTCCCGTTATAATAATTCTCGAAAATTAATTACAAGTTAATGAAGTCATACAACAACGAGCACTCGGAGTCTATATATAACCCACTGCCTCTGCAATAAGCTTTAACCATCGATTATATGTTGTATCATATCTTCAACCACCTTAGAGGTTAGTTTTCATTCTATTCTATGTATATACATCTAGTTTTTTTAAAATAAAATTGCTGCTTATATAGTCTTTAGTAATAATTCATCTATTATATGTAGTGCATTCGATTACTCTTCATTTTCAACGGCATAATTATAAACAGTTCTCATTAGGCAATATCAGATAGAGGAAGGGGAGGTGGGGTGAGGTTGTGAGGGCCGGGGTTAGGTTGGTGGAGGTGGTTGTCGATCGGTGAAAGGCATGGGGTGGTGGTGGTGGTGGTGGTGGGACTAGGCAGGGGACGGAGGAGCATGATTGGTGAGCGGGGAGGGGGATTGAGGGGGCTGGGTAGGGAAGAGGAGAGAGGAAATTAGAAGGGAAGGTGGATGAGGGTTTAAGATTGAGAATAATCTTGTCATTTCAACATGCACTTGAGGGAAAAATAATGAGATTGAAGGAAATGTACATGATAGGTATTACTTCTCAACCTTAGGGTTATTGTGTATAAGAAATAAATAAAAAGGGGGCGCCTTATTCAAAAACTCATACCCTAGAAGAGGTATTGTATATAAGAAACTTAG
Source organism: Mesembryanthemum crystallinum (assembly GCA_030267885.1). NCBI lineage: Eukaryota > Viridiplantae > Streptophyta > Magnoliopsida > Caryophyllales > Aizoaceae > Mesembryanthemum > Mesembryanthemum crystallinum. The sequence goes on from BSSO01003929.1 coordinate 4,348, forward strand.
GGAAAACAATAATAATAATAATAATAATAATAATAATAATAATAAGCATTTTATGAGTGTATGTGAAAATTTCCTTATTTTAATGATAAAAAATACCTAATTATCCAAAAAAGAAAGGCAAATGATTCCCTCAAATCCTCATGTTCTCTACTCAAGTAGGATAAAGCTCAAGTCCTTTATTTTTCAGGAAAACTTGTTGGCTTAATATTTTGCGTTGTAGATGCCTACGATGTACTTAGATGGTACTTGGAGTGCTGGCCTTGATGTTTTTTTTGCCCCCCATTATTGCTAGATCAACTCATATACTATGTCATTCTTTTTTTTTTTCTTTTTTTTTCCTTTTTTTTTTTCTACTTTGTTTATTTCTTTTTCAGGAACATCAAGATGAGGGTTTGCTTATAGTGACAATATTGGCATGGGCAACTTTAATCAACTTGGGCGTAGGAGATGCTGCTGATACTTTGACTTGGGTGGTCGGAGAAGGTACTAAGGATAAGTACACTCAATTTCTGGGATCTTTGCGCAATAATGTGAAGGGATCGCAAGCGTATCAAGGAATACCAATGATGCCAAAAGCTTTAGATCCCCCAAAGTATCTGTTAGTGGTGCTCACGGAGAGTGGATCCGACAAGTCCATCACATTATCTCTCGACAAAAACAACTTATATGTCGTGGGCTATAGTGACATGTTTAATGGCAAATGCCGTTACCATGTATTTAAAGGATTGGACAAAGTGTGTGAAGACAAACCGGGCAAACGTTGTAGGCTCTGCGAGGGAATAAAAGAAAAAGAAGTTGTGCCTAAAAAAATCAACTACGAGTTTAATTATGATCAAATCGAAGACAATGCCGGGAAAACAAGAGGACAAGTCGGGTTGGGAATTGATAAGCTAAAAGGGTTGATAGACAAACTGTATGGTAGCGACATCAAGACTTCAAAGACTGAGGCAACATTTCTTCTAGTTGCCATCCAAATGGTTTCTGAGGCAACACGGTTTAGTTATATACAGGACGAGATACCAGCTGCGTTTGACAGCGTATTGTCACGTGCTGACTCTTTGGCTATACTTTTGCCTAGTCAACCCCGTGTGCCACTTAGTTCACAATCCCGTCGGAACTGAGTCAGGCTAACCCGAATCGATGTTAAGGTCGCAAAGTAAGAGGAAAGAGTAATTGGATGCAAGAGAGAACACTTAAGGAAGCTTTGGGAATGCTTTGATTACACAAATGTGGAATGTGTGTACATTGGTAAATGGAGAGGGGTGACCCCCNTTCTACCAAGTACAAGAGTACTCTACCATGTCCTAGAGAACTCTAGAAGACTCTAGAACATTATGGACTTCTTAAGGAACAAAATGGGCCAAATAAGACTAAGTATCGGGCCTAGTAAGTAGACTAGCCTCCTTAGCCCAAATACAATGCTCCAAAGACTTATACTCCATATTTGGGCATAAAAAGACTCTAGTCCACATACCGCCCGGCAAAATATCGGTGTGGAGAAGCGGCCCGTGACATGGTGCTACCAAGATCCGCTCTCCCCCACTTAAGAACGCAATGAACTCGTTCCGCCATGGGCCCTCATCTGGCCCCAGAACCCACCCTTGCTAGGTGGCATCTGACTGGGCTCTATAGGCCCATAGGCTCAGCCTACGGTCGCAGGTTTGGTTTGATACTAACTGTAACAGTCCAGCCCAACTACCATTGCAACACAACTCACAATGGTGGGAAATCCCCAATAGGCCTATAGAAGGGGCCGCTTAAACCCAAAAGGGGAAGGCCTTGTTGTTTAAGTGGTTGGACTCCATCACTTATAAACCAATCACAATTCTCACATTCTTCCGATGTGGGACTTGGGATGCTACATGAACACCTTCTCTTAATAATACAACAACCTCTACTACTAGAATCGAAGACGACTCGCAAGAACGAGCTCTCCACTGAAATCTGTAATAGCAAAACCAGTAACTGCTTTCCCATCTTGTAAATTTGAACCATCAAAATTAACCTTAATATAATTATTTCTTGGAGTAATCCACTGGGTATTTTTGGCGTGCTTGGAGTGAGCATCATTCACTTTTGCATATTTTCATCCCGTGCACTTGCATGTCCGTAATAAATACTTTTGTCATCACCCTTACTTCAAGCTCGGCCAATGTGGGGGCTTCTGTAGACAACTAATCGTGTCAACCCCTTTTAGTACCCAATGATGAAAAAGGATAGGCAAAGCACTAATAAGAGTGGAGGCTCGAATTAAGGATTGATCACTAATCCCCTCCTTTCATAGCCCTTAGATAGCTATTCCTATAAGTTGTCCAACGCCCCTGACCTTGCCTCAAACTGGCTCCCGAAATGAAAGATATCCTCTCTTGAAGTTTCAGGGGTACAACCATCTTTTCACAGGCCATGAGATCACTCCTTGGTGCGAAAACTCTATACACAATCAGTTCGCATGCCGAGATAGTCTGGGTAGCAGAATGGTCGAGCCCGGCAACACATTTGCCAAGGTGAGGACACAATCCGGTGCCACCCAGCCCCAATGGCAGGCTGCTGGAGTCCGCGACATGCCGTTGACCTATTCCAGGGCCAATTTACCTGTTTGCCCTATTTTTGCACCCTATCCTATGTATACCTCATATACGTCCACTTGTACGGAAGGTGAAACCAAGAGAGCTTTTAAAAGACAATCTGACAATGAGCGCACACAACATAAACACAAACCCGATCAAACTCAACCTTTTCATCCTTTCAGTAATCATCCAATACTCATGGTGTAATTCTAGTGATCATAAATCATGCTTCAGATAGCCATCATGAGGGTCAATTCTATTTAATTCCTTGTTATTATCAACATATTTCTTTTCTTATTCGTAGCTCATGGATAAGCAAGGCTAAACGCAGTTGTTTTTTTAAAACTAGTTTAATTTTCTTTGTATAATTTCGCAAGCTTTTAACGATTATTTATTTTAAACTTTGTTTATCATACTAATGTGTGTTTTGCATGGTTTAGGCTAAATGAATGTTTATTGTGTGTTTTGGCTTTAATTTTAATTATTATTACCTTTGCATGAATATGTGTAAAACATGGTAAAAGTGGTCACTAATAATAATATTCGTGATAGCTCTCTTAGTTGAATTTATTAGGTTGTATCATGAATATTGTCATTATTGACGGAAATTGTATAATGGGTTTAAATAGCTTTTATTGACTAGTATAAGTTTTCATGCCCTTGAATCAATATTTTGATTCATGATCGAAGCCATTTAATCTCTACCCTCGGGGATGAATTCGTTTTAAAACTCAAATTGAGTCCTTTTAAGTAGGGTTTTTCAAAAGTGTATATTCAATCAAAAAACTCGATCAGTATTTGATCCGATTTGTACCGGATATTCAAAATTTTGGATCAAATATCAAATATCTGGTATCCGATTCGCTTCTCTAAACTTATAATTTTTAAATAAATTTTAAGTAAGAGCATGACCTTTGTAAAAAAAATAAAAATGAAAAGATAAAGTCAAAACATTGAGCAACCTAACAATTAGCACATGGCAAAATCTGGAAGTCAATTCCAAAGGTGAATTGTTCATGGCTGAATTCTCATAGGTCCAGCCTCCCTGCTTGCATATGATGCAAGATACAAACTAAAGCACCAATATATTGTCTGCTATCTAGAGCAAACTGCAAAATACACACTTGTTTAGCCTGAGTGAGACTTACAGTAGGGAGTAGCAAACTAGCAAATGAACTTTGTTTGAAACTTCCCATGAGGGCACCCATCCCAATACTACTACCAGCCAAGCAGGATTAACCGTGGAGTTTCTCGAATTGAGCCTTCCTGGTAGGGCTGTTCACCGGTCCAGAACCGGTCCGGACCGGGGACCGAGCATGGGACATTTGCAGACCGCAGACCGAACCATCCAGATTCGGTCTCGGACCGGACCGGACCTGAAAAGTCCGGTCTTAACCCGGACCGGACCTGAAAGGACCGTTGCATGTATTTAACAATTAAACCTGTTTATGTTTTGCGTTTTTGGCTCAACAAAGTACCAACTTGATTTCAATTTTATGCAACAGCTTGTTTACATAGGCTAACCCATGGCCATATGTTCACATAATCAAATCTATATCACAAAGTCAACTCACATGAGTCACTTAATTAAATTACATCACATGGTATAAAACTCAAAATAATAAGTCATAAGTTTCAAATATATATCCATCATAAAAGTAAAATCTCAATCCAAAATAATAAGGAATTTGGAACTCCAAACTTCCATTACAATGTTTTCAAGCATTTCCCGTAGCCATAGCCCATAGAATTGGTCTCCCTCAAACCTTCCAAACCACATCTTCCTATAAAGATACTTGTTATATGCAAACAAAATAATTAGTAACTTAATAAATATAACATATAATAAATCATAGTTAGAGTCTTAGAGGTACAATTAGAATTTACCTAGCTATCACTTGTTACTTAGCTCAACAAATACCACATCGGAATCATCGCTCAATGTAGAGTTTTGTAAATCTGTACATAGTATATATAATACAAAAACAACCAATATAAATTACATAAGATTTAAGATTGTCTAAACTTGTTAGGAGGAAGATAAAGTTAAATAAAAAAACACGTTCAATAGATTACCAATTTCAAGTGCCCCCAATTCCTCTAGTTTTTCCTCCACACCAACTCTCGCATTTTGATCTTTTCTCGGGCAAATCCAATGTTGGGCACAAATAAGACCTTATACCATCTTATAAATATGCAAACAATAAAGAGGTTAAGGTGAGGAAATAAAAGATTACTTAAATTTGTGAAGGTCAAGAAAAATATAAGAAAGTAGAAAGATACCTTAGGAGTCAAGGAGCTCTAGAAAGGATCAAGATGTCGACCTCCAGCACTAAATGTAGACTCGAATGCTACAGTAGATATTGGCAATGCCAATACATCACGAGCTATGTATGCTAAGATCGGATATCTACGGGCACTCATACTCCACCAACTCAATATGTCCAAATCCAACTCATGGTCACTCAATTGATCATTCAAATATCTATCAAACTCTGATTTGGCATATCCACCAACCGATCTTGACTTCATCACTTTGCTTTCAATGTCTTTCTTGAAGTCTCTAACACCAGGTTGTTGAGAAATTCCACCAGTCACAGTGGGTATCATGTCATTACTACGAGGGGTGAAAAGAGCATATTTCTTCCTATACTCCTCAAACAAATCACTTGCCTTACGAAACACTTATGTGGTCATTTCTTCAAGCTCATGTGTCTCATAGATGTCTTCAAAAGCAAATTTCAAACCCACTAACTTCACTTTCGGATCAAGAATAGCCCCCATAAAGATCAACACATTCATCTTGTTAATTTGACCCCAATATTTGCTAAATTTATTTTTCATTGCTATTGCCATTTGTCTAAAACCAGGATCATCGCTCATTGTCCACATATTCAACTGGTGTAAAGCACGTGCAATATAAAAGAAAGTTGAGTTGCTTGTAACGTACAACGAGCCAGACACTTCCTCAGTTAAAAGTTTGAACTCTCTTAAGAAAACAACCAATGACTCAGCCACTTTCTAATCTAAATCAGATGGGACTCCAGAAAGATCAGTTTCAACACGAGATTCATTTTCATCTTCACTCCAACTTTCATTTTCACCATCATTCTCAACTATATCCGGTTCATCTTGTGGATTAGTTGGAATGCCCAACCTCCAAAAGATGTCCCGATACTTTAAAGCTGTTTCTAACATGGTGAATGTAGAATTCCATCCAGTTGGACAATCAAGAGACAATGATGACTGACACTGAACATGTTTCAATGCAAGTTCCTTAAACACTTTCAATCTAGCAGGAGAACTCCTCACAAACTTTACAGCATACCTAACCTTATCAACTGACTTTTTGTTCTTTTTCAACCCATCATTCACCATAAGATTATTGATATGAGCGACACATATAACATGCAAGAAATCCGCATTATTAATACAAGTCATCACTTTCTTTTGAACCATTTTCTTCAACTCGACACAAGCAACATCATTTGAACTTGCATTATCCACAGTCACAGTAAACAATTTATCAGACACACCCCAAAAATTTAAACACTCTTCAATAGCAGTAGCAATAGCTTTGCCCTTATGACTGTAAATAGGACAAAAGTTCAATATCCTTTTATGCAGTTTCCAATCTTTATCAATAAAATGGCCCGTAAGACATATAATTGATTATCTGAATACTTGTCCAAGTATCAGTTGTAACAGAAATTCTTTGACGTGAAGTTCTTAACAACTCAATCAACTTTGTTCTCTCATTCAAATAAAGTTGAAAGATATCACGAGCAATAGTAATGCGTGATGGAAGATGAAATTCAAGATAAGCAACAAGCATAAGATGCCTAAAACCAGGTTTCTCAACAAAGCGAAAAGGCAATTCATCAACAACAATCATATAAGCTACTGCCTCTCTAACATCACTCAAATTAAGAGTCCAACCTTTCAATTTTCCCTCCCCTACGTCATCATCCACATCAAACACAATTTTACTTTGTTTTCCCTTAGACTTGTTTGCAGGATTAGCAGAACATTTCAACCAATGATTTCTCACATTCTGGGAGCCATTAATCGTACCATCAGCAGCAAAATTTTTATTTTCACAATACTTACACTCTGCTCGGCGCTTGCCATCTTCTATGTACTCCAAAAAAGTGGGCCTAATATTTTGCTCTTCTCTTGTTTGATGATGTAACATATTCCCACCCATCTGTCTTTTGCCTCACAGGCAATAATGTGTTTGGTGGTGGCCGTTTCTCCTTCTCAGTTGACTCATCAATATCGTCATCACAACTAGGCACATCCACCGTTTCTAGTGGTGGAGCAGGTGTCTCTGTTTGTTCTTGTGACTTTGAAAAGGCCCGTTTGTTTTTGGATTTGGAGCTCGACATCTGAAAAATGAAATTATATATAGAAATAAGCACAACAACTATAAACAAAGCATATCTTGCACAAAGAACAAATATTCATATAAATGATATAATAACACAAGCACACTTTCTTCTTACGTTGCATGAATATTGGGTGGAGGACTCCGTGGCTACTGACCACAAGTTCACAAGCCCAATGCAAAGCCTATCAAAATTTTCCATAACAAATATAGCAAGATTGTCCAATTGGACATTTGCTAACAGTTAATCTGTTAATATCATTAAAATAAGAGAAACTTTAATATATATCCTACTTTAAATCTCTAATGCTCTACTTTAGTGCTTTCTTAACATACTACATATTCTATCATCTTTTTTTTAATGATACTCCACTAAGCATCATTTAATATCAAACACAAACAAACAAATACATCATCATATAAAATTTACTAGTAGTTTGGGGATCAACAAGATCTAATTTAGTATAAATATAATATTACTAAGCCCAAAGCCATATCCATAAACTACAATTTTTTTACATAAATTTTGTTTTNTTTTTTTTTTTTGCAAGAAAAGGAAACTACCATTAATTAATTAAGATTCATACAACCAACAAGGAGGTGGCACAAAATAAAACTGAAGGAAGCATTCCCAGCAAGTACAAGATCGTAGCCCAAAAGCAAGACTTGATGCCAAGGATGTCATTCTTTTGCATAACTTTAAGGCAAGTAGGCAAAAGAACATGCAAACCAGTATGTAAAATAACATTGCTTTTTTAATCATAATTTACATCAAATCTGATCATAAGGCAACATAACATGACTTCTTTTAATGCAATTTTTTATGGGACAAAAGTTGATGTATTCAGACTTTTAGAGGCAATCGGATCATTAAAGTACAACATACCTAAGTATCAGACAAATACCAAAACCCAACACTGGCTAAACAGACGCAATACGACGGCGGCGAGTCAACAAGATACCTGCTTGAAAGATGAGAAGATTTATAGATTAGAATATTAGATTATGAGAACTTGAGAAGAATGAAGAATGAGAGAGACAACGTGACTCGAGAAGTTAAAACAGTAGTACCAGTTGCCAAGAAGTTAAAGTAGTAGTGGCCTTTGTGTGGTGGCCGACAAAGCAGTAGTAGCCGGCGTGCAGTGGCCGGCGTCTTAGCGACTCAGCGAGAGGGAAGGGAGAGGGTTTTGGGTGTCTCGTCTTCTGGGTGTAAGTGTAACTGATTTAGCGATTGAGTCAGGGTTTTGACGGTTTTGGTAACTTTTGACGCTTAAGTGCTTTTTTTCATTTTTTCATTTTTATGTTAATAAGTGTTGTATAACTGTAAAAATCGGGCCCGGTCCGGTCTCGGGTTTGACCGGATTGGACCGGAACCCGGCCAGTACATTTTCATGACCCGGGGACCGGACCGGACCAAACAGGTCCGGTCTAAACTGGTCCGGACCGGGTCGGGTCGGTCTGAAAATCCGGTCCAGCCCGCTCGGTGAACAGCCCTACTCCCTGGAAAGAAGATGCACATTGGTGATATGAGTAGTACCATCAAACCATTTAAGCTCTGATACCATTTTGTAACACCTAGCCTCCAACGTAGGCTGCTGGTGCTAGTTATATCCGGTCTCACTTGTACGTTCTCCCGTGCGGGTTGAACTATAATCATGATTTATTTTCCTTGACATATTGATATGCCTAATGGTATATGGGGTTGAATTGGGTGCTGGATCACTAGTTGGATTGTCTCCTTTCTTCTTCTTCTTCTCTCTCTCTCTCTCTCTCTCTTTTTTTTTTTTTTGTATATATGGTTAATTTAAAAAATCTCAAAAAAATAAAAATAAATTTTATAAAAAGAAAGCCCGCTTGAAGGTATTTCTGAATACGCCATTAAATATGCCATACCTTTAATTTATAGGGTTTGTTGTTTTATTAGGATATAGTGTTATTTTATTTAGTCATCTAGTATCATAATAAACTGATATAGTCATCTTTGATAAGTGATAAACTGTAACACATTGGCGACTAGGCCTTGCCCTTCTTAATAATATCTTATAGGAAGGCCTGCCTAATCACCGGTGTATTACCGTCGTATATGCTGTATCCATATCCTATACTTATTTATTGGATACGTATACGACGCATACAAGGCTATTTTAGGGGATTGAAAAGATCATGGTACCATAACTAAACTTTATAAAACGTCTAAGTCATAATTATTATTAATACAAGCCAAAAGTAGTTTAAAGGTCTATATATATTATATGTCTATAATAATATGGAGTAACAACTAACGAAACTAAACATGATAAAATCCACGATCTCACTCCAAATCCCGAGTGTTCCCATCTGTTCAACACAAACATTCAAAAAAAAGAAAGAAAAACAACAAAGAGGAAAGTCAGCTTTTCGCTGAGTAAACTCATTCCACCTAGTAAAAATAGGAAAAACTAATAGGTTTAATATTTTTTTTTGTATTTAAAAGTAGGTTTTAGTGTTTGGCACATAATAATACGGGTATTATAATAATAATAATAATAATAATAATAATAATAATAATAATAATAATAATAATAATAATAATAATAATAATAATAAACTTAAAACTAAACACTTTATTAAAGATTTTCGTGAACCAAATATCCGTCGCTTGTGACCCAATTTATCTTTTTATTATTATTTTACCAAGGGATTAAGTGATCAGGCATTTAAGATAAATCCAGAGCCGCAGCCTAATATACCCAATCAACTATCGCCATCCCTTTGAGCTCATTACCCCGTTTCGCGGGTCCGCCACACAGACAATTTATGAATTAGTACCTCGCAATCGCGAGTCTGCCACAGAGACGATTTATTAGTTAATACCTCGCAATTGCGAGTCCGCCACACAGACAATTACTCATATTCTTTAAACAAACTTGGGTGTCTCGCTTTTGCGAGTCCACCACAAAGAAGATTACCCATAACTCTTAGGCTGGGCGTTCTGTTCATTAATGGTTGTCCGTTAAAGACTGGCCAGGTTTCTAGTGTGCACACATAACCCTATCAACCCTTCTAGCGGTATCGATCTAGAAGTTATCTCTCGGTTTCTTCCACTTTAAGTAATTAGTATTTTATTAAGAGATTTCTTTAATGTCTTATTCAATCATTAATTCATATGATCATCATTCCACTTATCATTTCATCAACATGATCGTGTCATCATTCTCACAACAACATCAATATCATCATACCCATCATACTCACAAGTATACTTATATCATGATCATCATCATCATTTGCCTCATCTATTACTTTTGTATGTTTCGCAACAAATCATGAGATTAATTACTTAACACCATCACTTGATCATACACCCTCTCCCTCATTTTCTTTAGAACCACTTGATTAATTAAGAGTACTTTCAAAGTTGTCTTGGTAATAATAATAATTATAATTATAATAATGATAATAATAAAAATATTAATAATAATAAATAACTTTTTATTTCTAAAAATCATCCTATTTCTCTTAAAAGCTCTCGACCACGTAATAAAATAATTTCCATAATTTAATCCTTAATTCTAAATATTACTTAAGTGATAAAATAGGTTTTACGCAAGTGAAATTATCAGCCAAATGAGTAATTTAGGTCCAAGATTAGTTTACTTATCTTCTAAAATATTCTCTCATTATTCTATTATCAAGATTCTACTTACACAAACTCCTAAATGTTGATAAATTACACATGCAATCATTCACTCCCAATTCCTCAATCATTTGTTCATACATAACTTGGATCACTTACCAACCCAATACTTCATTTAATAAGCTTGCATGTAAAGATCTAAGGATTACAAACATGATTTCATCATTATTGCACACGGCATTATGGATATAACTCAAATCAAACCATCAAACATTCAATCAAAGTAGATCAAAGCTATTCTAACACATGCATAACATGATCCAATATCTAATCACAATTAATCTATATTAAAACACAACTCCCCAAGCCTAACTTCCCAACCTAAATGGCAAATTTTAGAGGTTCGTAACTCATAACCTAACTCCTAACCTACTTTACTAACCCACAAATAAAAAAAAAAAAATATTGAATCACTTCATAAATAAACCTAATTATTACTCTCATCATATCAATTTAATATCAACCATT
>BSSO01003930.1:0-15443 GCA_030267885.1 Mesembryanthemum crystallinum
TATCTGTGTGCCATTGATGGTAATTCTACACTTACAGCCTCGGACACGTCACTAATCTAACTGAAAATTTAATGCCGTCAGGTCATTGGACCCTAAATGAAAATGAATTCAAAAGGTTAGGTATCCTAAATAGAAATATGCAAACGTCAGACACCCTTTTTAATATTACACCAAACTTTGGTCATCCTTTTTCAAAATTTTCCTTTTTTCCATTTAGCCTATGGGACATAGCAGGCATCTTTGAATCAGGCTAACAGGTCGGGTCATTTTAAATTAACCATAGCACCTTATCAATATCCATCAATTTTCCACGTCGAACGGACAGGCTATTTTTCATTTTTATTTTTATTTTGGGTGTGGGCCTATGGCAGACAACAAGCAGCCTTGAGTCAGGCTAGCGGGTTGTAAACTACTCCATAAGATTACCACATACAAACTTTGCGCAACAATTGGAGATTGCCCAAACACAACCCTATATCAATATCAACATGGTCATACAAGTAAAGAGATTATTACGCCAAAGAGAATAACAAGCCTTTTACATTAAAATTTACAGTTTTTTTTTCTTTTCATGTCAACTAAAGTTGCTACTTCCTTCAATACTGAGTATTAGTATAACCTTCTACTGAACAACAAGAGTAGCTGTTTTCACCTTCTGCTATCAGACTCATCTGGAACCCTACTTCTACAGTCTATACTTGAAGCATACACCAGTCACCAGCACAACCCTTTCTTCTTTTTTTTCTTCCTGATGCAGGTGATGTATAGCGGTGGTGCGGTTTTTTTTTCTTTTCTCTATCATTCGAAAAAAAGATTAGCAAGATATCGACGATTAAATGGTATAAGATTATTGATCCCCAGAATACAATTTACAGAGTTCCTAAGAGGGTCTTTTCTCCTTATTGCTGCTGTTCACTGAAACCCCATGCTTAGCAGGTCCTGATGGCGGCCTACCAACAGCCTCGAGTAATCTACTGAAAACGAGTTTAACAGGAATACACGCCACTGCTGGTGGGCCCGAGTCGACACATTTGATCACTCCGTCAACGTAATAGCTAGTATCGTTGTCTCTCCTTTTGTTACTGAACTTCTGATCAACCCCGATGGAAGAAAGAGTTTTCGTCTTCTGGTTCGAAGATGAGTTTGTTTTCCTGGGAGGCTTTTTCATTCCTTGAAGTGGAGACTTCAGAAGATGGGAATGAGTCTTTTTCTTTGAGCTACCTTTTCCTTGAAGTGATTTCTTGGATCGTACTTTCCCAGATTGATGAATAATCTGAATTTTATCAGAATCTTCTTCGCCATCCAATTGGGACGATGATAGATGAGGACGTGGCACTCGAAAATTGGCTGTCCTCCTGGCAGTTCTCCATACTGGTGGAACTCTGTTTTTATCAGTGTCTTTTAAATTACCATAAATATCACTTGTCGAGGAGACGAGAAGATCGGTTGAGCCATCTTCAAGAGCTTCGATTTGGATAGGGTGACCTATAATTGCCTTTCCATTCAACCTGCTCATTAGAGAGACCCAGGGTACATGCTCGCCTTGCCGGTTTGCCTGGACCGTCAGGTCAACATCTATCAACATCTCATGCCCTGTTCGGCCAAGGTACGATGGATTAAAGCAACCACCTCTCTCGTCCCAATATCCTCTAAAAGGTCTCCCCCATGTCAAATCCTCCCAATCTATTATGTTTTGGCCAACAAAATTTTGCCTTTTTGGAGCAGCTCGTGATGGCAAGTATCCCCTCTTACCAACTCCTGGTGTTTCGGGGTCAAATACATCCTCGATAAATTCAACATCATTGTTGTAATCATTGTCATGATAGTAACTCAAACTATGACTTGGTGCCCTCTGGCTGAATGGCCTACTACTCCTTCCTTCAAGATACGTTCTGTGAGAGGGACTATCGATAGGTTTCTTGCTGACATTACGAACATTTCTTTTCCCTTTCAACTGCCATTTAGATACCCCAACACCAGCAGGATTTGGATCATGAAGATAAAACTGAGGCCTATCATCAAGTGACAGTTCATCAGATTCGTCACTGCTTGTACTCTCATGTCCCCCTTGCATTGCCAATCTATCAAGTGTTCTTGGTGGTACCCTCATACGTGTTTCAGCGTCTGGAAAATAAATAATAAGTAAGTTTTATCCTAAAAAAATACTTCTAATGGCAGAACAAAACCAATCATAGGCAGCTGTCTTCACAATCACAGCCTCAACGTTACCACAAACTTGATGTTACAGTACAGCAATATGTTGAAAGAATGTGCATGGTTAAACAAAATTACAAGCCTTTCTATTAACTTACAATCACCAACAAGGATGATTCTCCGGAAAAATGTATGCAATAAAGTCTTCTAACTAAATTCAAAGAAGATGCAACAAAGTACAAACATCGTTAACTAACTGACATGCGGTCTTGCTGGGAAGTCCAAGGTGCCTGGTACAGCCTTTTTCTTGCGTTAAAAGGTAGAATTCCCACCGAGGATATTTACATAGTCAAGGATATTAAAGTAAAGGGGACGGAGGGTCTATTGATCATCTTTTGAAAAATGTGTCCCTTGGTGATTTATCTTTGGCAAATGGCAATGGATATTCACATAGTTTGGGGATATTTGGGTTTACCAAACAAAGCTAAGGATCTGATGGTTGCTTGGAAAAGAAGAATGAAGAAGGAATGGATATCTGAAGTGTGGAAGATGACTCCTGAACCTATATGGTGCTGCACTTGGAAGAAAGAAACCTAAGGATTAAGGTTAGAGCTTAATTCTTCTATTTGGAGGTTGACATAACAAGTGGTCAAATACCTAGCATACAAAACAACGGATTAAACTGGCTTATCTGAGATTCCCACCAACACAATCTCTATCCTCTTATGAGGAGTGAAGACGACCTGGATGTTAAGAGAAACTGTCATGCTACACTTCTGACAGGCAAGCCATGAAAACTGTCCTTTAAAGGACAGACGAAACAATGAGCAAGACAACTTCTTGAAATTCGTCTAAGAACTGAAAAAACAGCATCTTAAAATACAAAAAGGAAGGTATGAGGAAAAGAGATGCATAACCAAGATGGTCTATAAATTCTCATGCGTAGTGAACATACACAACCTCAAATAAGTTTGAAGAGGGAGAGGAGAGGACAAGGATCTCAAATGTTACTTTACTTCAAGATTTCTTTACTACAAAACATATCTCCCAAGAAGTCCAGGAGCAAATGCCAGCAAGAAAGATGAAGCCTCAGAGTTGTCCTCTTAATCTATATCTTTTTCCAGCAAATGGAATGTTTGTAAAATTCAATTTCTATCCAAAAAAGAAAGCTGACAAACCTCCAAGTCTTGTTCTTGAATAATTGTATTTTGCTTGGAAGGAAGAGAACTAAGTGCTGAACCTTACACCACGTTCACATAAAAAAAAAAAAAAAAAAAAAAATTCACAAATTTGCAGTATCCAATGCACCAGGCACACCACAGACTAAATTATATGCAAAAAAAATTGGGGCATATGATCACAAATCATGCCATGACCATTGTACAATTTCCCTTCCCAGTCCAATTAATTAAAGAAGCTTAGTTATTTTATGAAGCTTCAAAAGTTTAACCAACGAACCATCTCTTGATTCCTAAGCTTCAGCATTTTGTAGTGTCCTCTGACACTGTAATGAAACAAGTGGCTTCCACCCAATCTATTCAAGTGCCAAGTGCAGTTACTAAGCCAACAATTCCAGAAACTTTATGATAGACCAGCTAGTTTTCAAACACTCAAATTATAATGACTGCAGCAAAGGAAGATATAATACTTTTGACAGTAAACTAAATTTCTGGGACATACCTGACAGCATCATCCCTGGTTCCACATGTGTTTCTAAAGAATGGGTTCCCGATGAATCAGATTCAGTTTCTTCAGATGATCCAAAAGTAGTCTCTTCAAGAAAAGTGCCATGCTGAGGATGACAGCTACCCACCTCAAGCCTGGAAACTGAATCCATTTGTCCTCGAGGATCATGGTTATCAAATAATTTAAGAGACTCAGCTGGCATATACATAGAACGACGCACACCATCTCCTGTCTGCTCCTTTTCATACATAGAAATAAAATCACCATCAGGCTGCAAAGAATTATCGGGTAACTCTTTATGGTGCCTATCATGTCGCTTAGAAAGAGACTCTTCTACAAAGCCCTCAAGCAACCTCTTCCTCTTGCCAATGGAATTACGAGAATCAGAATCACTAGAGTTTTCAAAAGAAGGATCATTGGTGGAAACACAATAGGCATGACCATCAATTGCCATTCTACTAGCATAATCAGAAGCAGCAGAAGCATAAATCATTCTATTTACAGGAACTGTCCTGAGTCCAAAATCTTGTAATCCTCTTATTCGACGGCTAGCTTCAGTGTTATGTTCTTGTAAACTCGGACGAGTCACATCTTTGATTTTTTGTGCATGTAAAGGAATGTTTCTCTCCATCATATTTGACAATTCACCTTTCTTGTCAAGCTGATATAATTCATGGTTTCCAAGTTTTCCATTGCCATTCTCTAATGCTCCTGATGCTGTAGCTAAGTCTTTTCTCTCAGAATCTGATGAATTTTCTCTTATAGAATTAGAAGTAACTAATTTCCCATACTTCTTCTCAAAAAATTGTTTTTCAAGTTCAAGAGCATGAAGAATGGCATCTTCTCGTCGTGCATATTTTTCTCGTTTTTTTGCAGGAAGTCCCAGGGAGGCTTCAGCCCTCTCAATGCAATCATCAAACTCACCACATCGAAATGCCTTCACACGCTTGGACTTCTCAAGGTTGTACCAGTCCCTGGGATACATCCACAAGAGTCTTAATGCAAAAAACACGACGAAAACATCCAATACTACAGTTCTTGTCGATTACAAAGTTGTTTTCACTCACATAAAGTTCATATAAGAATGCTTGATGAATGAAAGTGAGAACAAGTTGGTTCAAACAACAGATGGTCAACATTTGGATTCCTGATAAGATGCATGCCCATGGAATATGTCAATAGATAATAGCAAAAACAAACAGCAATTTAATCACCCATTCATGATGACAAAATTATTCACTTTGCTCATAAAAGACTATTCTATTCCAAAGATGATCGAATGCCAAAATGCAGAGTCAACTAGCCATGCACATAAAGGAAGTAGCACTTCAACAACAAAAGATATTTGAATACAAATGGGTTGACGATAACCTTATTAAACAGATGGACACAATTAATTCAAACTTCCTTGAGACAGATACCAACAAGTGTGGTAGGAGATGAAACATCAAATTAGCAGCACCTGATGCCAGCTATCGTCTCTTAGATTGATTAAGTGAGGGCCACAATTCTAAGGCAGTTTTATAAGTACACACCTTCAAATGTGCTTATTTGATAGAATATGCCTCTAATCTAACAATCTGCACCAAATACCCACCACCCTCCTAGCTATAGAAATAACACTCCTAAGAGCCTTCAAAAGACATAAGTATTAACTGAAGAGAAAAAGAATAACACTTGAGAACGAGAGATCCACATTCTAAAACATGATTGAGTATGCACTGAGGCTGAATAGAAATAGGAAGACAACTGCTTGCACCAAGAGTAAGGTTTTGGAAGTTGAACCCAACCCCACCTCAACTAAAAAGGTTCAGACGATTTTATTAAAGCTTTGGAGGTTGAATAGGAAGATAACTGCTTGCACTGAGGGTAAGGAGTCTAACGTAAAATGAAGCTTGAAAAAATGATGGAATTCATAGTGTAACCTTGAACCTGACCAAGTTGATATTAGATGAGACTACAAACCAATCAGTCCGTAAAATAAGGACAGCGGAAGATAATTCCGGCCTATAGGCCAGACAATAACAATTAGGAACTAAAACCAAACCCCCATCCTTTATGTTTTCTAGAGCATCTATCCACAACTCTCACTTCAGGATCTTTTTACTTTCCCAGCCAAAGAAAAAATATTCACCTAGATTTCATCTTCTTAGTGACATTGTCAGATATGGATTGAAGTGTTTTCTGAGTCACCAGTCTATAGCTTAGTGTCAACTTTCCTGAGATCCCCTGGTGAAGAAGAATCCCGAACACTAGTTAAGTGAACAAGAAAAGATATCTAAATCCCCAACATAGTGAGTGAAGCACAACTCTGCAGTAGTTTGCTATGATTTCGCTCCAACCAGAATATACAACACCATTTTTACCTGAGGTGTTATTCCTACAGAATCCTAGTGACTCCGGAAAGCCCCATCTCTATTTCAACATGAAGTGCATAACTTTACACACCATTGTCACCAAAGTTCTCTCTGTTCAACCCTCAAACTACCTTACAAACAACAAACAAGCAACTAACTTCATGAAACTCCACCAGAAGCACTCATAGAGCCCTCAACTTCGCATACTTTCTACTAGTTTATTCGCTTTGCCAAAACAAAAGCTTTAGGCACTGAAAAGAGCTAGCTCTCTTAGCCTTCTTGCTCAACCAAGACAAGCTTCAATCTATAAATTAAGGGCAGCATTGGTTTCGTCTCCATCCATCTCATTAACCCAAACAACCTAATGAGCAATGTAAATCTCAATCATGACATGTAGTCAACAATCAGTCCTAACTTTCTGCAATGCATTACATATTCTATAGCATGCCGCTAGCAATCACACAAGCCACATTACACCCAGTTCATGAGTAAACATTTAACAGGCAAAACTAAGCAACCAACAAAACCACAACATTCATTCAATAAAAAATCAACATATGGGCAAAACAAAAAGCACAAAATATCAAAGAATGCAGTATCACTTACACGCTAGCATCTTCTCTGCCAAGAAGCTTCACAGGGGTTCCAGATCGAGGAGACATCAGATGAGAAGCCGAGAGCTCGTCCGGACCCAGTATCTTCCCTGGCCACCACGACCCGTTTCGCCTCCGTACCCACACGATAGACCCCGCACCGCCATCCACCGCCCCTACCCCACCACTCTCNTGTGTAGCTTTACAGCAGCTGCCTGCGATTATCCTGTTCCTCAACCAAATGCTAGCTTCTATACAAATTCAAAAAATTACAAAGAAAAAAAAAAGGAAAAAATGGGGGTGAGCTAGTTGATCAAGCGCCGATCAACCTCCGGCGAAGAAGATAGAAAAACGGAAAGACGAGCCGAGAGGAAAACGAGATGCTCCATTGATGACGAAGAAGGAGGATCCGATTGGGATTAGGATTTTTAGGGTTTCCATTCAAAGAGGGGGATATTTCATCTCTTTTTCTCTCTCTATTTCTCACAGCTGGGATTTCTAGGGTTTCAAAACCAATTAGTTTGTTTGTTGTTTTTTTAATTCGATTGGCGTGATCGGAAAGATAACCTCGCTGTTTGTAGCTATCTATCTGTTGTTGTTGTTGTTGTTGTATCCTTTGTTTGTGTTTTCTTTCTTTCTCTCTCCTCTTCTTCTGTGTCTGTGCTTTGGTGGTGGTGGTGAACAAAACCGGAAGGAAAGAGAAGAAAGAAAGACCCTGTCACTCACTCACGAGTCACTGAGTTGACCCGGGTTCTGACTCGGACGATCCAACACGTGCTCTGTTTTAGTACTACTCCATTTGTTTCTTTTTTTCATTTATTTGTTTCTTTTTTTTCTTTAATTTGTTTCCTTTTGGTGTAAATGGGAATGAGAGCAGGAAAGATGTAGAGAAACAACCCACAGGCCGACAACAACACTACTGTGGGCTGTGGCAAGATATTTAATAATCCTCCTATCCATGTTGTAGTCTTGGCTTTAGTTAAGAATCTAGTCGAGAGACCATAAACTCATTAGCGCAAGGGCTCGTGGAAGGGGAATAGGGATATACCATAACTATGTACGAAGTAAGGGTGTTCTCTCTTCCCAACAAGAATTACCGAGATTGAAATTGAGTTTCCCAGGAGGAAGAATATCTTGATAACCAGTTGAGCTAACAGCTCTTGGTTAAGAGTAGTTTCTTTACACGCAATGTGTGCACTTATTTGTGTTTGTTTCGATTTTCGATAGTTGCATTACTATTCATTTTTTTAAAATCCATGACAAAGCTCCATTAATAATAAATACTGTACATACAAAGGGAACGATATGTGATGAAAACTTACCTTATATAGGTAATGAGAATGTACTATATCGCGATTTATGAAAAACATATATACTAGAGTGTATACATGATAATGATGAAATCATTTTGATTTGTCGATGATGAAGGGTCATTTGAATCACATAAGTAATAAGTTGTTCTATCAACCGACTTCAATGGACTTATACAATATTGCAATTCACTGATTTATGGCCACATGTATGGAAATTTTTATAAAAATGAATAGTTTCACTGTCAAGTTTGGACATCTAACATTATGCCTCTAATACACGAAATGAAAAAGAAACAAAAGTGTGAAATCAAATAAAATGAAATAGGTGTATCAACCAATGAGATTCCACCCCATACGATAAACTACTACTACAACAACCCAATAATTAGTCCTGTCGGGGGTAGGGTCTACGGAGGTCCAGATGTATGCAACCTTACCTCTAACACTTACAGAGATTGTTTCCGAAAGACCCATAAAAATCAATTTTAATTATGATCGTATGATAAACTACAAGATTACATAAATGAATTGTGAACTCAAATAAAAAATAGAGATTTGGTTCATAGCAAGGCTTTTAACTATGGAATGAGGAAGATTGAGATTAAAATTGAAATAGTGTCTTAGTGAAGTCTCAATTGTTGGCTTGTCTCTATGCTAGAGGAGTGATAGCCATCATATCGAACCCAAATCAAGCTTCAATATAACTTTAGATTGTAAAACTTCCTTATCTCCCCTCGATCCTTCCCTATTTCTCTATGTCAACCATTATACTAATATTGGATAACAAAGTATATTGTAATACTTGTGAAATCATGACTGTCTTTTAAAAGTAGTGTTTTATAATGTTGTCCCTAAATATTTTGATATATTGTAATAATAAATCAAGAGATATTCAAAAAATAAAGAGTATAATTGGCAAATCAAAAAGGTCGATACCAACTTAACAAATAGACTTGAGGTTTGTGGTATATGAATTTTTTACATGATTATACGATTTTCACATAGTATTAGATATGATTGATCTATTTCCTAAAATCTAAATGCTCTTAGTTTCCTATACCTTTGTGATAAGCTCCTAATAATAGTTTACTAATTACTATCAGCTATCTGGGATAAAAATAAATAAATTACTATCAGCTATTTCGTATGGTCATGCTTTGCATGGTCTTGCTTTAGTTAAAAATTCATGTTATAAAAGTAGTTAGGTAAGTATAGAATGGAAGACACGGTTGACAAATGGGTTAACTACAACCCCACAATTCCATATTATGGTAAAAAGTCGATTAAATTGAATTTATAGGACGTGTATCCGACCTAATACTACATTCGGAGATTAGTTAAATTGTAACAAGTTTATATTAATTGTGAACCTATAATGACTGCATCAAGTATAAATCCAACAGAAACATAGGACAATAGGTATTCTAAAGAATCCACATATACGTGTTTGCATAATCATTCATTTGTTAAGACATTTTATAAACTGTTTACTTCCTTGCAACATTTAGATCAAATTAACCACACACTTAGCTAATGAATAAGAGCTCATGGATAAGTTTTATTAAGAGCTCATGGTGGTACTCCAAGAACTACGTGCATTTTATTAGGGTTGCGAAATAGGTCATATTGTGTCGGGTTCGTGACAATTTATTGTCGGTCTTAAATCATATAAAAATTATAAAATATATGTAAAATAATTACATTTTATATCAAATTGGTCAAATCGTGTTAGATGGAGTATAATTCATGTTTATATGTTGTATTCCTATTTCTCTTAATAATTTCGAGTCGGATTCGTGTTCTGTCAAAGGTGATTCCAGCTTTTTCCCGAGATTCACCTAGCCATCAAATTGAAAACACCTTAAGCAATCACCTCCATCTAGACCTGGCAAAACCTGACCCGACCCGAAAACCCGACCCGACCCGGCCGATAAAAAACCGACAATAACTAACCTGAAATCTGGAAAGCACAAAAAAAATTGCCATAGAATTGCATTTTAGACCGGCAAATTGAGATCGACTCGACCTACTAAAATAGGCACAAAAATGGAGTTAACCCGAAAACCCGACCCGACCCGACCGATAAAAAACCGACAAAAACTAATTTGAAATCCGAAAAGCACACAAAAATTGCAATAAAAATGCATTTCAGACCCGCAAATTGAGACTGACTCGACCCGAACCCTACCCGCCCGACCCGTTTGCCAAGTCTACCTCCATCCCATTATCGGCTTTACCTTACGTAAACCTATCCCGTCAATCCAAACCGGACGGAAGGTGGAAAAACTTCTCTTTGGTACTGTTACATATCGTCGAACATCTGAAGTGCAACAAACAGAGAAAGAGAAAGAGAAAGATATGGAGGAGGCAAAGGGAGTGGTGAAGCACATATTGCTAGCCAAATTCAAAGATGATGTTCCACCTGAGAAGATCGAAGTACTCGCTAAGGATTATGCTAATCTTGTCAATCTCATTGAACCCATGAAAGCTTTCCAATGGTACTTTCTCATTACTTTCTCAATTTTGCTTCTTAATGTTGCTCTCTTAATCAACTATGGCACCGTTATGGTTTTTGATTTGCCCAATTTTATGGTACATTCTAAACTCTTCCCCGAAACCCTTTTAAGCATAGAACAGTGAGGAATTATTTGCATAATTTTGGAGACCATTTAGGCTGAATGTCACCAATGATGTATGATTAGGGCTTCAACAAGGCTCAAATTGTGATGTTTTAATAGTCAATATTCATAGTTGCAATTGGTTATAATGATTATTTATTGGAAAGAAAGATGTTACGTTTATTGAGGTATTGACCTAGGGTTACGTGGTATATTAGGTCTAGATTCGATCCCCCTCCTTGTTATGTAGTTGTGGCTCCCATTGACCATATAATACAGAAGTCATAATCGAGTTTATATATTGTTTGTTTGGAAACTTGCATTTGAGTCAAACTTACTTGATAATGGATCCAATTCAATGGCATTTCATAGAACATCAATCATGAATTTCAAATGACACCCATTACCATGTCAATTGAAAATCCTCGCTCAAATTTATTAAATTCTTACTAAACATAAGGTTTCAGATAAATGAAAATCAGAATTTCAAATCCAATTTCCAAACAAAAGTACATAACCTAAGTGATTGTGATTCAGAAATGTTCAGATTGTTATGTTGACAATTGTATCGTGACGTAAGGAACCTTTTTAGGACACGTAATTTCTTTTTTGACAGTTTATGAATCACAATCCTTTTCGTGGGTCGATTCGGAATAATGTTTCTTGACAAGGTCAGAACCTTATAGGGGAAACCGGGAAAGTATTCTTACATCTTGACTCTCCAAACCTCACCAACGATGGAAACTCTCTTGATTGGTTGTTTTTTGCGAACTTTGGGATTTCTTTTTCACAAGGTTGAGGAGTATTAGTGATCCAGATGTTTTGAATTCAACTGGTTATGTTTTTCAATAAATCAATGCAAGTGCATGCTTAGATTGGTTGGGGGGGGGGGGGGGGATAAATTAGAGGGAATTAAAAGGCAAAAGAAGAGGGTGGAGATTGGAGGTGTTGGTGGGTGTTATATTGTGGTGGAAGAAGGACGAGCTATGATTGTTTTAGAAATTTTTGCATTGTGATATGACCTAGAGATTGAATTTGCATTTCTGTTTATTCTTTGACGGAGTCTACTTGGTTGGCCTTTACTGCATCAGTAAAGGTAGCATTATTGGCGTTAGGCACAGTTAATTTTAAAATACAATCCAGTTATGAGCTTTGGCCATACTTTGATTTATGCAAGAGAGCTTGAATGGAGCTGTTGAGAACATCTACATTATGAAGTGTCTATACAAACAACTTCTAGCATTGTAGGTTGGTAAAAGAAGAAAGTAGCATAATGATCTTTCTGTTTTCCATCCCTGGCTACTACAATTCTGATTATTCTCCATGCTTCACTGTCCGATTCACCTTCATGACTGCTTTGAGAGGGGAGAAGAAAATTTTGAAGACGTCTGTGAAGCTTGAATTTGTCCTTCGAATTCCCATCTTTAGAACTATAATTAGCGCTTAAATGAAAACATAAACAACAAGGAATTGTTGTTATAAGATCTAGATATAAGTTCTGGATGATCGTTAAAGCATCATGGGACAAATTTATATGAAAGCCAAAGTCAATATCCTTTCATTACTCAAAACATAAAGGCTAAAGAGAACATAGTAGATAAAGGCCTATGAATAGGCTACATAAGCTTATGAGCATCTAGACCCATTGATGACTATCTAGCAAAGCAACAAAACACAGAAAACTTAGGGCTCCTACTGCTTATCTATTAACTAAGATATTACTCTTGAAGATGTAGTTTAGACATCCAACCTAATAAGAAGTCTTGAATGGCGAATCTCCATAGACCATAAGGCTTAAGCACGTTCACATCTGATCCTTTTTGCCAGCTGGATGTCCTTTGGCATGATAGTAACACGCTTAGCATGAATGGCACAGAGATTTGTGTCTTCAAATAAACCAACAAGATATGCCTCAGCTGCTTCTTGGAGGGCTAGGACAGCATGGCTTTGGAAACGCAGGTCAGTCTTGAAGTTTTGAGAAATTTCTCGGACAAGCCTCTGGAAAGGGAGTTTCCTAATTAGTAGCTCAGTACTCTTTTGGTACTTACGGATTTCACGAAGAGCAACAGTACCAGGTCTGTATCGGTGAGGCTTCTTCACACCACCAGTGCTGGGGACAGACTTTCGTGCTGCCTTGAAAGCCAATTGCTTCTTTGGGGTTTTTGCTAGAGTGGACTTGCGGGCAGTTTGCTTGGTTCGAGCCATTTGAGGTGCTCTTCTTTGGAAGGAAGAACAGAAACTTGTACTTTTTTGCTTGGTTTCTCTCCCTGACTATGCAAACTGCAGACTGAATATGAGAAATCTGTCAAGGAAAGGCCTATTTATAGTGAAATCTTGCTTGGAGAAAAAGTAACTGACTTCAAAAAACCTAGCTGTACTAAATGACTAGTTTCCTAAATAATTGAAATCTTGTATTTTTCTTATTAAATAATACAGTAATATAACTGAAGAAATTAATTGAAACATTATGGAAAGATACATATTATTTAGACATTTAATTTGTGGGTCCATAGGGATGCTCCACATTCTTTTAGCTGTAAATTTCATTAGATTAGCACTTTTACTGTTGGAATTAACTTTTAAAATTCTTGATATTATTATGTATTTAATTACTTTCCAGTTTTTATTCTCATTTTAATTGATTTTGATTGCTCAGTATACTCTTATTCAAACTCATTTTAATTGATTTTGATTGCTCAGTATACTCTTATTCAAACTTTGAATAATTGTGACTATTTTGAGTTTGTGGGCTTACAATTCTAGGCCCTCTATAAGCTATAGTCTAGGATTGAAGCACACAATTCCACATACTAATCTCCCACTTGTGATTCACAAAAAGCACTCTCAAACATTCTTGGGTTTGAATTTAGGTGACAAGTCTTGGTTAGTTCAACATGAATGCACCCCTTGTCAATGTGCGCATAGCAAAGCCAATTGTTGAGTGCCTTGGTTCGTTGGTTTGCCGCTTGGATCGCGCATAGGGAGGCACAACCATCTTAGATTTGTTGGAAAAGTAAACAATTTAAATTAGTAGGATTGATAAATAAGCAAGAAAAATAATAAAGTAAGAGATAAGTGGTCTATGAAATTTGATATAAGATCATTTGGAGAAAAATTAGAAATTAAGTAGAAGAAGAAAAGCATTTATTTTGGTTTATTTTTTCCCTTAATTGGTGCTATGAATTTATAGCTCTACTAGGACTATAGATATTATATATGACCTATAAATAGAGCTGATATTGTTAGCGAATATTCATGTGTTCAAGCACCACTAAGCTTCGGAGGTGGTGGGGAAGAGTGATTCATGTGTTTCACTTTTTTCTGCTCATAATGGATATGTGAGGGTTGATTGAGAAACAAATACTGAGTGATGAAATGTATACCATCAAACACTAGCTAGATGAATTTGATAGTACTTAGTGGTTTATGCGTGTGTAACTCATGTTAGTGCATTATCTCTGAATGGTGTATGCCATCTATGTGGAAGGATCGTACGCCATTAAATTCTTTCATGTTCTTATTCTTTGTTGCTTGTTATTATTATGTTTCCTCTTGCATGATTGAAAGAAGTGCTTATCCCTAACAAGCACCAATGTATCAACGGATGCAATTAGTACACCATTATATGCAGGTACGTTGTTCCATGACTACTGCAATTCTACAATTTCTATAAGCTCTCTTTATGTTTTCACCTCCTCTTTGCAACGCCTCAAACCTTGCCCAAATCGCTATGATGATCTTCTATATCTACAATACCATAGCATAAACACTATAATTACTTGATGACTTTTCCAGGAGCTGCTTTTAGTTTTCTAATATATCTGGATGTTTTTACTTACAAAATTTGTGTACAAGATCTGTGCTATTCCTGCACATAGCAGTCTAGTAGTATTTTTAGGATGCTGGTATTGAAATTATACCCTCCTTTCATTTTAAATTTGGAAAGGTATTCTGACTTTCAGCAAGAGAACAGATCAACCCCCATTCATCCCTTTAACTAGTATGGCCTAAATCTTGGTCTACTATTTCTGGAAGAAGCAGAGGGCCTGCTCATAAAGAGATATTAATTACCCCACCCCAAGAACCATCTAGTTTCACTTTTTATTTAGTGGATTGGTGACCAAGAATTCCGGTGGAGGACTCCTTACTCAGTGGAAGCTTTTGCCTACCTTTTTAATAATTTTCTTCATACCTATAATTTTTCAACCTCACATCCAATTAACTGCAGAAAGTGTTATGTATCCGAGCTCCCTGAGAGCCTCCTTAAATGCGAACCTCGTTCTATTTGTTGTTACATTGTTTTTTTGTTCTCTTGTGGACTCTATGTGAGATAGGTAGGATTAGGTTCTCTATGAAACTGTTCGATCTCCATTAAATTGTTTCTTCTCCTTAACATGCATGGGAATATAAAGTACCTGGTCCTCTATGCATTAAAATAAAACTCTGCAAGTCTGAAGATGGTTCATCCACTTTGCTTGTAGTCTTTCCCTTACCATAATGCACATGAAACTTTTGTTGGATTTAGAACTTGATAAAGACTTTACGTCGAAGAATGAAGATCAATTTCCATACAATTAGGCTCCTCAAGTGGTTGTATCCAGTTCCTAAATCTTCCCTAGGTTCCTAGTTTAAACATGGAACTTGATTATTAAAAACTCCCCAGTGCAGCCATGGTCTCCCCCCCCCCCCCCCCTTGTTTTCAGGGATTTTCCATGTAAGATT
>BSSO01003931.1:0-15442 GCA_030267885.1 Mesembryanthemum crystallinum
TTAAAGATTGAGGATATAGATGTCCAGTGGGCTGATTTAAGTTCAATCTATATAGAATTGGCTCGAATTCTAACACTGGAATACATCTAACAGTTCATGTATGGCTTCTTGTTGATCAATATTCTTCATATTACAACCCTTTTTCATGGAAGATGCTATCATATCATTTTTATGGTCATTCATATATTAGATTGTCTACAAAAGAAGAAACATATGTGACAGCGTCACATAAATGAACAAAGGTTGATGCACGAAGGGATAAGGTTGTCCAAACCACGAGAATTGAACGAACGATCTTACTTAATGGATGAGAGTGTCAAACCAATAATACCGATAGACTTGTTGTCTTTGTTGACAATTTGAGATAGAGGCAGTGATAAAAGAGAGGGGTACAATTTGGTACCCAAAAGGTAAATGGAAACGTACTACTCCCGTGGGCTAGTCATGCCCCAAGGGGCTAACGGCATGTATAAAACAGTTGTAAATACAAGTCAAGTCTTGAAGCTTTCTTTTCAAAATTTAAACTGACAATAAAATATAAACAGAGGACAAAGCCAAAGTTGAAAGAAAGGAACCATCCTCGACAGTTCGAACCCTTCTTTTTTACTTCAAAATTCTTTTTTTTTTTTTTTTTCCTGTTTTTTAACAACACAACTAGTAATTTTTTTTTCACTTTTTTCCATCTCCTTTGATCCTCTTCCAGCGAATGCTTTGCATCCAAGCCACTCTGCACTCAAACTCAAAGGTTCGGTTGATAATTGTTTTAGAATCCATACCTACCCACTCTTTTTCTCTCTCTCTCTCTCTTCTTGCTTGTCTTTTTTTGGGTAATATTAAAGTCACTGATATTTAAGTTAAGTTATTATAGTAAATTCAATGGCTTATATATATAATGCGTGCACTTGAAATTCACTGCAGGTTTGCTTCCCATTTTCATGGTGTTTTCTCTGCTTTCCTGGTAAGTTCTCTCTCCTCCATCATCTGTTCTTCGACGAAGCATCACTCTCTGGTTGAAGTTTTGTGTGTCTAGATTTGATGGGTTTTATCAGAACTTGTGAATGAAACCAAAAATTCTGATCACTTAGACTTGGGCACTGTTTGGTTGGAAGTTAAAATCTTCAGGAAAATGATTTTCCATTATTTGGTTTCTTTCTAATTTCGAGTGAAAAATAAAATGGGAAATTTTTAATTTTTCTCTATGAGTGGAAAATGGAGTAGTTTCCTGAAATACTGGGGAAAGTTGCAATTGCTCTTATCTATTTTCTCTCCTCATTGTCACCCTTCACACTCTCTCATGGAATTCAATGTTTTCCCATTGAGGATATGTGATGTACTCTAGTAATTAGTGCTTCAGCGAGCTCAAATAATTACTTTGTGATACCCTGAGTTTTGATTAACACAGAAAACCTTCAAACATTTTGGTAAACTTCTGCTGTAATTGGCCATGTTCTGACAATTTCTTGTTTCCTGTTGACATTGTGCTCCTTTGGTAACATACACTTACAAAGGAAAAAGATGAAAAGAAGTAAACCATTGAATTTATTTAGAGTAGGTCCATAGGGGTGACTTTCCAGTTTTAGGAGGATGACTCCCAGAGTGACTCTTAGTTTTCAAGGGGTCACTTTTTCATCTCATAGGGGTGACTTCCATTTGATCATATAAACCAAGTTTACAAGACTTAGCGTTGGATTTATAGGTTTTGATTTTAGGGTTACTGGTTAGCAGATAAATGGCAAAATGTTCTGAAATGCAATATTTATTCTCATGCAGGGGATTGAAATGATTTTAAGACCATTAAGTAAGCAAAAAATTGGATTTTGAGCTTCTAATGGTAGCAATAACATCTATGGAAGAACAGCCGTTTCCTGCCTGGTCTCGGTCTGTTGATCAGTGCTTAAAGAAGTATAATGTCAAACTAGACAAGGGCTTAAGCAGTTATGAGGTTGAGAAGCTACGGGAATACTATGGTTGGAATGAACTAGACAAAGAGAAAGGGAAGCCTCTATGGCGTCTTGTGCTTGAACAATTTGATGATATGCTTGTAAAGATACTTATAGTTGCCGCTTTCATCTCCTTTATACTTGCTTATTTGCATGGGCACGAAGCTGGGGGTTCCGGTTTTGAAGCCTATGTTGAGCCGTTTGTCATTGTTGTTATTCTAGTTCTTAATGCCATTGTTGGGGTATGGCAAGAAAGTAGTGCTGAAAAAGCTCTCGACGCACTTAAAGAGTTGCAGTCCGAGTCTGGGAGGGTGATGAGAGATGGATACCTTGTCCCAGACCTGCCTGCAAGGGAGTTAGTTCCTGGGGACATAGTTGAACTGCGGGTGGGAGATAAGGTTCCTGCTGATATGAGGGTCGCAGCCCTAAAAACTTCGACTTTGAGACTCGAGCAAAGCTCATTGACTGGAGAATCCATGCCTGTTTTAAAGTCAACTAGTCCTGTTCTCTTAGACGACTGTGAGTTGCAGGCTAAAGAAAACATGGTTTTTGCGGGCACAACGGTTGTGAATGGTATTTGTGTTTGTATTGTTGTGGATACGGGGATGAGGACTGAGATTGGGAAGATTCAGACACAAATTCACGAGGCCTCGTTAGATGAGAGTGAGACCCCGTTGAAGAAGAAGCTAGATGAGTTTGGTAGCAGGCTTACAACTGCAATAGGACTTGTTTGCCTCATTGTGTGGGTTATCAACTACAAATATTTCCTATCTTGGGATGTTGTGAATGGTTGGCCGACAAATCTGCGCTTTTCATTCGAGAAGTGTACATACTATTTCAAGATAGCCGTTACCCTTGCAGTAGCTGCGATTCCTGAAGGACTTCCCGCTGTCATCACCACTTGCCTGGCTCTGGGAACAAGGAAGATGGCACAGAAGAAAGCGATTGTTAGAAAGCTTCCTAGTGTCGAAACCTTAGGGTGCACCACAGTAATCTGCTCGGACAAAACAGGTACTCTGACAACCAACCAGATGTCTGTGACTGAGTTCTTCACTTTAGGAGGGAAAACTACGAGTTCCCGAGTTTTTCGTGTTGATGGAACAACATATGATCCTAAGGATGGAGGAATTGTCGACTGGAGTTGCTATAATATGGATGCCAACCTTCAAGCAATGGCAGAAATATCAGCTCTGTGCAATGATGCAGGAATTTTCTGCAACGGTCGTATCTATCAGGCTACTGGTTTGCCAACAGAGGCTGCACTCAAGGTTTTAGTCGAGAAGATGGGGGTTCCAGATGCAAAGGTCAGAAATAGAATTCGGGATATGCACCTTGCTGCAAACTATATGATTGAGTGCAGCTCAGTCAAACTAGGTGAGCTGTTTATCTTGTTTCCATGTCTTAGAATTGTGAGGGCTGCAGCCTGCAAGTAAATTTTGACTTATGGTCTCTTTATGAGCAGCGTGCTGTGAGTGGTGGGCGAAGAGATCAAAAAGGTTAGCTACCCTGGAGTTTGATCGCTTTCGTAAGTCTATGAGTGTCGTCGTCCAGGAGCCAACTGGACACAACCGGCTCCTTGTCAAGGTGAGTTCTTAGTATTTTATTTGCTGTACATAATGACCGAGACTTGCATATGTTGTTTGGGATGGAAGAATATCAAAGGCTAATTTGGCCCCTACCTTTTCCATTGATCCATTCTTTCTTCCTCCCATTTTTGCCAAAAGTTTCTTTATTTGGCCTCGGCTCATTTCAACAGAATGGCACAGTAACTGTTCTAAAAATGATAACTGAATGAGTAGTAAGTAATATGTGAAAGAAAAGCAAACTGTATAACTAAAACGAATTGAATGCAATATTTTACTATTTATCCTTTGTGTCTATGAGCTTCAAGTTGCTGGCTATTTTCTATATCAGGGTGCTGTTGAGAGTTTACTGGAGCGCGTTTCACACGTACAACTAGCAGATGGATCAGTTGTTCCTATTGACGATTCCTGCAAAAGACTTTTGCTTTTGAGACAACTCGAGATGAGCTCGAAGGGACTAAGATGTCTGGGACTGGCATACAAGGATGACCTTGGAGAACTTTCAGATTACTCCAATGAAAGTCATCCAGCCCATAAGAAGTTTCTTGATCCAGCTTGCTACCCAGAGATCGAGAGCAACCTAGTATTTGTGGGAGTTGTTGGTATAAGGGTGAGATATTTTTCCCTCCAAGTAAACCCATTTTGATTTTGATTCCCCCCCCCCCCCCCTTCTTATCCTCTTCTAAGACTTTAATTGTACAGGATCCTCCTCGCGAGGAAGTTCACAATGCAATCGCTGACTGCAGAGAAGCTGGAATCAATGTGATTGTAATTACTGGAGATAACAAGTCTACGGCTGAGGCCATTTGTCAAGAAATTCAGTTGTTCTGCGATGGCGAACAACTGAAGGGTAGAAGTTTTACAGGCAAAGAATTTATGGCTTTAACCTCTTTGCAGCAGCTTGAAATTCTGTCTACTCCTGGAGGGAAGGTTTTTTCTCGTGCTGAGCCTAAACATAAACAAGAAATTGTTAGGATGCTCAAGGAGATGGGGGAGATCGTTGCTATGACTGGAGACGGGGTTAATGATGCTCCGGCTCTAAAACTTGCTGACATTGGAATTGCCATGGGCATCACTGGAACTGAGGTATTAAAATAAATATCTAAAAACCTAGTTCTGATATGAAAATTCTGTAGTCTAACACAACAAATGACACAGGTTGCAAAAGAAGCTGCAGATATGGTTTTGGCTGATGATAACTTCAGTACCATTGTTTCGGCTGTTGCAGAGGGCCGCTCAATTTATAACAACATGAAAGCATTCATAAGGTACTACATTGGACTTCAATATGAGGCATTTATAAGTTAAAACCTTTATTTTTCTGGATTTTGTTTTGAGGCCTGATCTCTTATCTATGTGCAGGTATATGATATCATCAAATGTTGGGGAGGTCATATCTATATTCTTGACAGCTGCACTTGGCATTCCAGATTGTATGATACCTGTGCAGCTTCTGTGGGTAAATTTGGTAACCGATGGCCCACCTGCAACAGCCCTCGGTTTCAACCCTGCAGATTTAGATGTCATGAGGAAACCACCCCGTAGAAGTGATGATGCTCTCATCAATTGCTGGGTTCTATTTCGATACTTGGTGAGTATGCTCATTATGTGTCTTTTAGAGAATTCCTTGTCGGATATGCTTAATCCCCCTCTAAGGGTGTGTCCTTTTTGCCTTGCTAAATCTTCTCATTCCTAGTTAGGCCTTATTCACTTCATCATTTCTATACTGCATTCAATGTAGTTTTGCAACTTGCTGTTTTCTCCCACATATTACTATTCATTTAGTTCAGCTCAATTTAGTTGAAATAAACATATTGGTAATTGATTTGCTGATCATGACAGGTGATTGGCTCATATGTTGGATTGGCAACAGTCGGTATCTTTGTCTTATGGTATACTCAGCCTGCCTTCCTGGGTATCAATCTCCTAAGCGATGGACACACACTCGTAGAACTATCTCAGCTAAGGAAGTGGGAAGAGTGCTCCTCATGGTCAAATTTCACTGCTTCTCCATTCACAGTTGCAGGGGGGCATACGATAAATCTCACAAATCCATGCGACTACTTTTCTGCTGGTAAAGTGAAGGCAATGACACTCTCGCTTTCTGTTCTGGTGGCTATAGAAATGTTGAACTCCCTCAATGCACTGTCTGAAGACAATAGTCTGGTCACAATGCCGCCATGGAGAAACCCTTGGCTCTTGACTGCCATGTCTGTGTCTATGGGTCTACATTGTCTCATCATGTATGTCCCTATACTGGCAAATGTGTTTTGCATCGTCCCCCTCACTTCCAGTGAATGGTTACTCGTCATCATTTTCTCATTACCTGTGATCCTTATTGATGAGGTTCTGAAATTAATTGGGAGGAGACGAAGACACAAAACGAAGAAGGTCAAGGAAATGTGACCTGGTGCAGTTTCGGATCATGGAAAGGTCCAGATGGTATTTTCGCAGTGGATGTGGATAGCAGTTTCATAATGTTCTTGGTTTAGTTATTTGATAACATTCTGTACCTTATGGTTAGGTTAATCTACTAATCTAGTAAAACATTAGTTGTACACTCCCATCCCATGTACATTATAGCAACATTGCCTTCATGGATTACTACTAATTCACTACAGCAACAAGTGAAAAGTTTGTTTCTTCTTCTTCTTCTTAATGGCTGTTTAGTTCAGTGGAGCTCAAGCTCAGTACTCAGTAGTTCTCATACTTCTCTAACGATGAAGAGCTATGGTACAAATAAATAAATAAATATATAAATAAATAAATAAATAAAAACTTTTTAACTGGCCTTCTATTGTTTTTGAAGGACAATAGTCACTAATGGAATGTGATATACATGTTCAGTACGATTACAGCATGGCAAATCAAAGAGTCAAGAGTATCATAATGATAAGTGATAGTAGAATACAAGTCTAAAATTTCATCATGTAACGTAACAGCTATAAATTCAAAAATCAAAATTACCATCTTCTATAATAAGTAAAACGTGAACCACCAACACCTCACAAAATCAATTGAATGCAGATAAGATACACAATCAATACTAAGATTCCTCTTAATATCAAATATCAAACCTCGTATCTTAACAATCAATACTTTACAAATAGGGTTCACCATGTCATGTACAATAACATTATATATATGATCTCTACATACACACAAATATATATAATCAAGTCCAAATACATCCAATTACAATATCACAAATTACAAAGCTTCCAATATGACATTATAATCAAACAAATTGAGAGAAAAGCTGTAACAGTTACCATCTTATTGAACAATAAGTAGTGTCTAGTGATCAATTCAACATATGGGCAATAGTATGTTCCAAGCATTTTCCTCAAATTGAAGACCAACAACAACATTCATCAACAAATTATGCAGTAGTTTTAGGTAGCAGGAGCTAAAACAGAAACAGGGGCAAGATGGTAAATAATCCTCTCAAACTCTTCCATAGCTTCCTTCACCATCTCAACAGTTTTTCCCTTTCGAATCACCATTTTCACTAATCCCACCAAATGCCCTTCAAATTTGCCCATCTCAACCAACTCCACAATAGCTTCCCCCTTTTCTCTCTCCTCCACAAGCCCATCCATCATCAACTCCTTAACCTGCCCATTATTCCTCAGCAACCTCAGCAGCCGCCTCACGTCTCTTCCCACCTCCAATACCACGCCGTTTGACTGCGCTATATCCAGAAGCGCCGCCGCATAGCCACTAGCGGCTCTCCGGTGGACGGAGGAAGGTGGGGCCCGGAAGTTGGGGCCCAGAAGGGGTGAGGGCTTTTGGGAATAATTGGAATAGAGAGGGGTAAAGTTGTCTTTTCGAGGGGAGGAGGGTCTGTATGATGATGATGATGATGATGTGGCGATGGTTTTAGCGGTGGCGGAGTGGTGGTGGTGGGAAAGAGGGGAGGGTTTGAGGCGGTGGTGGGTGAAGGTGGGATTGATTGGGTTTGTGTTTGTGTTTGGGACTTGGAAGGTGGTGGTTACAGAGCTTGACCAGGTTTCCATAATTTGGTTTTAGATGAGAAAGATTTTGGTGGTTGAAATTTTTTGGTTTTGGATTTAGCTGAAGGAAAGAGGGACAAAAGGGGATTTATTAAATTAATAAGATAGGATAGGGTTTTAGCAAATGGGAATGGTATACGTAATACCCCAATTCATCCCAAGTTGAAATTCACCTACTACTAGGATGCCATGTTAAGTTAAAGGAAACTGACCTCCACTATCCAAGAGGTGTTTGGGCTACTGGTAAACAAGTTTTAGTTTATACACCAGGTCACGGACTCAAGCCTCTTTGGAGTGCGTTAAGAGGTGCCATTTAGCCATACCCATCCTCCTTGCAGACACCCAAAGAAAAAAAAAAAAAAAAAAAAAAAGGCTCAACCTCCACTCCTCTTTAAGAAATTGGGTGTTTGGATGTATAAAATCTCTCAATACTTTTGTTCGGTGAAATGAGCACATATTTATCAAGACTTAGTATTTTATACGAGTATTTTAGATGAGTATATTCATAACTTGATATTATTAATCTTAGTCGATTTTACTTGCATTTACAGTTAGTGGCACTTTGAAAAATACTCGTAAGTGATTAATATTCCTAGTCTGAAAATTACTTAACAAGAAGTGATTTTATAATGATAAGTAATTTTAACAAATTGTAGACAACAAGACAAGTAATCCATTTTTAATCAACCAAGGAATTACACATACTTTAAGATGATTAAATAGATATCCAGAGGAAATTGGTCATGGGCATCGACCAGGAAATGAAGATCAATTTAAATGGGTTGTCTCTCAAGCCTCAATGTTGCAATGTTATGAAGAATTGCCTTAAATATAGATAAATAATTAATTTACATACTTTAATTTCTTAGAATGGACCCTTAGATAGAGTGAAGAACATCTGAACATGTAAAATAAGACTCAAAATCCTCACTCACATTGTACAACTCCCCTTACTAAACACCATAATTTGATCAGAATTATAACTATATCAGCAAGAACAGTTGGACAGTTTCTTCATCTCACTAATTTCGAGATCCGACCCATTTATGACATCGATTTTTGAGCCCGTGAGTGACACATGATCATGCCCATTTGGTTTCCCAGTAGGAGAATCACAATCTAAGGTCTTCTTAGAGGCCACATTGTAGATCTCTTCAAGCACTTTGAAGAAAGCAGTTTCCACATTATCACCACTTAATGCCGATGCTTCTGAGAAGAACAGGCCTTGATCTTGTGCGAACTCCACTGCGTGTTCCGTGGGTACCGCCCTCTGGTCCGTTAGATCGGCCTTGTTCCCGATCAACATGATTACGATCGAGCTGTCTGCGTGCGCCCGCAGCTCGTCTACCCATCTGGCTACGTGATCGAAAGTTTGCCTCTTGGTTATGTCATACACTACTATTGCTCCTAGTGCTCCTCTGTAGTATGCACTCGTAACTGCTCTGTACCTTCATTTTCCAATTACCCAACCCAGAGAAAAAGGTATAAATGTCAGCCTAATGC
Source organism: Mesembryanthemum crystallinum (assembly GCA_030267885.1). Lineage (NCBI taxonomy): Eukaryota > Viridiplantae > Streptophyta > Magnoliopsida > Caryophyllales > Aizoaceae > Mesembryanthemum > Mesembryanthemum crystallinum. The sequence continues at coordinate 9,043 of BSSO01003931.1, forward strand.
ATTATTCCGGGATACGTTTGTCGTCTATGTTGCACCGACACGAAAACGGAATATAAAAGCAAAACTTAATACCAATAACCTTTTTCGACAACATATGGAAAAACAAATGCCATATCCAGTTTTTAACACGTTTCGAACACGGATATGCGACCTTTAATACACCGATATGTATAGTGTCATCATAGTTTGTCATGCAGGGGAAATAGAAAATCATAGAAATACATCTAGCATCAGTCTTCACAATCTTTCTTTTTCAATGGTTGCAATTTGATATTAAAAAAAATATATCAAAAAAGAAAATTTTACTGAATCAACTTATTACCAAATCAATTCAACATATATTGGTTAACTGAATTACTATATCTTCTTGTCATGTGGTCCACACTTATGTATGAATGAGTTGGGTATAAAATACAAATATTGACTATACTAGTATACAAGTAATCAATTCTAACAACTCCTTCATCCAACGAAGATTACCGGATCAGGAACATGATCTGCCTCTTAAATTATCATATCTCAGCGCAGAAGGTACCGTTGTAACCTCACATGTATCTTAAACAAGAAAGTCGGGACCGGTTCTTTCAATTGAACGAATTAAACTTAACTAAAAATTGGATGATAGACGAAAACAGAGCTTCATTACATTAATATGAATTTCGTTGTATGCCAATCACTAAAGAGAAAACTCTATCTCTCATGAGCTGAATTCTGTTTTGAAAGGACTAAAACCTAATGGTGTTTGGTTTGAGGCAAATATTTCAAAATAAGTGGGGTTAATATTGTGGAGTATATATATTTCATACATATGTTGCAAACAAATTATTAGATTATCCAAAATTATGACATCAATCGTGATTCCAACCAGTAACACGTTGACAAGTAGGACATCCGATCCTATCTTTAAAAAATGCTTTAACATTACGACCATATGCTTCTATTGGTCTTCATTTCATGTTAGATTTTATGTTCAAAAACCATATGTCAACGGTTCACCCCACAAACACATAGAAAAAAGCTTCAATGATAGCTCAAGCTAAACAAAAAAAGAAGGCAGGATTCGAGCCTCCTTGGCAACACCTACACGAATTAATTCCTGGAAACTCTCGATGATCCAAAGGATGATCGAGAGTTCGTTCTTGCCAAAACAAATGTAAAGAAAGAGAAAGGGGGGTTACCTTTCTTGGCCAGCAGTATCCCAGATCTGAGCCTTGATGACTTTAGACTTGATGGTGAGGGTGCGAGTCTGGAACTCGACACCAATGGTGGACTTGGAATCGAAAGAGAACTCGTTCTTGGCAAACCTTGCTAGCAACTGAGACTTGCCAACAGCTGAGTCTCCAATCACCACAACCTTATACACATAATCTATTCTCATCTCTCTCACTGCTGAGCCTAATCCCTCTCCTTCATACCCCCCATTCATCTCCTGATTCATCTCTGATCTTCTTAATTTTATTTCTTAAGTAATCACTACTAAAGAATGAAGGCCCCTTTTTTTTTTTTAAGTTAGGGACATATAGTCAGTAGGTGGGAGCAAGTGAAATAATGAGAGCAGGAGAGAAGCAAAGAAAGAAAAGAAACACAATAAGTGAAACTAAAAGCATGAAAGAGAAGTGGAAAGAAAAGCAGGGTATTGTGTTGTGTTATGTTGTGTCATGTCCCACTATTAATAATTGACCAAGATGTTTATACATTCTATTCTACCTTAATAATGTGTTTTTTAATGTTAATCCACATTGTCATACTCATAGCCAATAAATTGATCTCTTCGTTCAGATTTAGTTGCCATTTGTACGAAAGAAATAGAACTTCTCAAGGAAATCCCAGTTTCATACGGCCTTTTTGCGGAAGACCCTACTAGAGTTTTGATGAATGTATAGATCCGATATTGTAGACCAACTAAAAACGAACCATACTCTGAAAAAGTGAGAGACAACCAGACCCAATGAATGGGACAAACTAACTCTCACAAAAGGAGAGACTGAATTTATTTGATAACAATCGACTAAAAAACTAACTGAAACAAGGAAAACGAAGGGATTGGGGCTTACTATCGGCGTTAAATCGCTGATAGCAGGCCCTACAACTCAAAAGTAGGGTTAGGGTTTTTTTAGAGGGAGGGAGGTAGGGAGAGAGAAGTTTTTACTTACTTTGTTCTACCAATTGACATCGGCTACTTTACAAAAAATTCTAATTATTGAAAAATACATCTTCCTAAAAACTCAATCATATAGTGAGCTACACAACCCCTAATAGTATATATTAGTATAAACGACAACTAATTTGGGATATAAATGTACTAATAAATACTGTAGCCAGTATTTGGTCTGTGTTGTCATGACTCATCACCTATTATTGCTGCTGCTTGGGGATTGAAGTAATGAATGGGATTTGCCATTTATGTGATTCTACGTAGGGTCCATTTTACCACCTAACAGAGGTTTTGTGGCTTAATCTGTGGCAAAAATTTTGGAGGTTTCTTTTTAAGCCCATGAATGAATAGTACTCCTATTATAAGCTAATAAGTGACCCCACATAGTGTGCACAAGATACAAATATATTTCTGGGTTGGGGGGCACCCTTAACCTCAACCTGAGACATTCCTGCTTCACCCATGTTGAGGCATTTACTATTTTTCTTGGCTTCTTTTCCCCTTGGAATTTTGAGATTGCTGCCTAAATCTGCAACCTTTCATTTAGTACGTTTTTTGTTTTATTAATAGTATTAATTATGCTGTGAACCCATTTTCAACTTCCTAGTGAAAAGAGCGGTGTATGGGCGGAATAGTTCTCTTCTTCTCTAGATTTGATTGGTTTGGCTCTGGAAAGAGGTAGACATATACAGAGAGTTTCGTTGGATTTATAAAGCCTTATCCCGTTAGCCCCATGTAAGAGAATCGAACATGTAACCTAATGTATTTAACCATCATTGGGCCAAAACCTCATCGGTGAAGATGGATGTAATTCCCCGTGTGGAATTCTCATTAATCATCAATAAAGTATATATACAAGTTACACTATATAGGGCCCTGAATACATGGGTCGAGCCTATAATCAAATAAATTACATATATTCACATATACTATCAATCGACACCCTTTTTTTTAACTTGATAAGAATTAAGTTTCCCTTCTTTTGAGAATCATAGCCATGTGCATGACCGTTACAAAAATTTGTGATCAATAAGCCCAAGTTAAATATAGGGTTAATGTTGATATATCGATTATGGATTTTCGGAGAGACCCTAACTTTGAAGGACAGGTAAAGTGAACCCGTGAATTAAGGCAATAAGGACAAATCTTCATCCTTGTACTCTTTTGCACCGACACCCAAAAAGTTTGTTACCTGCTAATTTCATCGACGTTCAATTGACTCCTTTAGAAACAGTGACACTGATTTACTCCTTAAGTACAGTACGTATTTTCTCACACAAAACAACACAGCCCAGGCCCATCATTGGAAGTGGTTTCAGCCCATTATACGTCCACATAAGAAAAACTCATTCATTACAAGGCCCAAAAATGTATACTACAGTATGCAATTCTGTATTGTCCTTTTTATTGAGCCCCACAAAAAGTGTTTGCAAATTTTACCTTAAAACCTTTGGGCTTCTTCAATTATACACTTAACTTTTCTGTTGTTCGATTGCAATTATTCAACTGGGCCGATTGATCAGAAGCAAAGTAGATGTTCATTTGGCCCCTAAGAAATAGTTGGGCCGGTGTATACATGGACTTATAATGTTGTAATTGTAGGTGATCTAGAAAACTTTGAGGAGTTCTAAAATTCTAGTTTGGTGATTTCATCCTGCTATGATTGTTAGTAACAACTACTACTCCCTCCGTTGACTAATGAAGATTACGCTTGACTTTTTGAGCCGTTTTTGACTCAAGGCTACACTTCATATTTTTGGACAATAAAATCCCTAAATTTGACAAAATATCCACTTGCATACCCTTTATGTATAAAGTGTCAAAATTATCTTTTTTTTAAGGGTATTTGGATAACTTTATCTCCCTCCAAATGGGGAGATAAATAGTATCGCATAACTTTAATTAGTGAACGAAGGGAGTACTAGGTACTCATAATTTCTAGTTTAGTTTGCCCTAGAAGAGTGTCATAGTTACTTTGTTATACCATTTATATCCTTTATTGATGGTCATTGCATAAATTATTGAACTATATTGATAAAAATGGCATTTGAATATAATTATTTTAAGTAATACTATGAGTTGGCCATGAGATATTTTTATAAAATTGATTTTAAAACTATTACTGTACAATCTAAGACCAGCAATTTATTAATTTGGCACAACGAATTTATGTTCAAAATTCAATACTCGGTCTCTCCAATTTTTTCTTACAGGAGAAATTTCTTTGTGTACTCATTCATACTTATTTGTTTAATTATTATACACTGGAAATTAAAAACTAGAAGGACTGGATTATTGCAAGATATAGATTACAGGGTCAATATTGCAGCTGAGCTAGCAAAAAGGATATCCGAAAATTCCAAGCATAATATATACATGACCAACTATGACAAATTGACTTGTCAAAATATGTTCCACAAACCGTTTAACATAAAACTACAACCAACGTACCAAAACAACAAACAATAAAAATAACAAGTAAATAAGTAAACCAAAAAAAAAAAAAAAAAAAAACAAAAAAACGAGCTTTTTGTACTAAAAAATTACGGGTAACCAACAACCTAGCTTAGCTTGAAAGTCAAAAGACTCATCATCAACGCTAATACTATGGCGTAGTGAGAATTGAGAATTAGGCACCCGGTCTGTTCTTTTTGGCTTTTATTTATAGTTAAAGGGAATTTATTTTAGTTTACTGGAAGTTGAAGAGTGTTGGAACATTTTATATACATTGGAATATATGAAAAGTTGATGTAGTTTTCTAAAAAATGTTGAGTTCTAACGAAAATTAAACCGTCGCAAAATATCATTTTATCTTTGTTTTTTTTTTTAAGAGTTTTCTCATAGTAGTATATGCTTTGCCAAAGTCCATACGTAACAACCAGTGCCTTTGATTTGTACTACTATGAGTTTTTCGTGGTTAATTATTCTTATCTACTACTACACAGTTTTTTAAGGCTAAACTTCCGTGATGTGCATACTTTTAGCATTTTATCCTTCATCATGTTTTGGACAAATTTGAGTGTGAAATTGGCATTGATAGCTTTGGTTACCTACCCACAAAGTTGAGTCTAGGTAAACCTTTTCTTATGTGAGCCAATTAATCAAGAAGTACAAATTCTTTTATAAAATAATACAAATGAAGTTGCACTTCTAATGTTCTCAATTACTCCATATTAATTGGTAGAGTTGATGACTTTTTTTTTTTTTTACCGTAAAGAGATTTTTCTAATTTTACCCACAAAGTCCTTATACATAAGTATTAACTCCTACCAGAGCTCAAAACTTCTACTAAAAGGTGAAAAGAATAAAATTCTTAAATATCAAAAAAAAAAAAAAAAAGTTGAGGCCTTAGATAATGGTTAAGTTAATGGAGTGAAAAAGAATTATATAAGGCAAATTTTTGTTTGAGATGTGTCTTATCGAATTATTAGATGAGACGTGTGAATAATAAGGATTTGTGGGTTAGGCTTAGATCCACTTATTAAAGTTGGGCTAAATGGTGACTTCATCAAAACTAGTCGCATTAGAGGCAAGCTAATTATGTAAATGACAGCCACCCAAATGTGGAATTCGTTGTGATTAAGAGAAGATTAAAGCAATTAATACAATTACAATTGGGTGGATTAATCATGGTCAGCTAAAGGCTGCTAGTAGTAGTAGTACTAGACTACTAGTAGAAGTAGTAAGTTGGTGTTGGTGTTGGTGTTGGTGTTGGTGTTGTGCGCTTAATAATTTGGGGTGGTACGGTGGTGGGTGATTTATGTTGTGACAGCAACGGAACATAAGTAGCCAAGCTGGATTTGATTTTGATCACAATAATATATATATTTGTACCAAATACAGTACTACAACATAATTGCACCCATTTAACAGCTTTGTACTTATTCCCCTTATTAGTAGTAGTAGTGATACTCGTATACTTTCCGGACGACAAGGCCACCAAAGCACCAACCAGCAGGCAACCAGATACTGTAGAGGATGCTCCAGCTTTGTTTCTTAGGTTACCCTTCGTTTTCTAATACTCCCTCCGTCCCCCACTTATTTTAACAAAATTCCTAAAATTAAGTCCCTTACTTAGCTTAACATAACTATATTTTTCTCATATTCTCTCTTATTTACCCCCCACTATCCTCTTACATATAATAAAAAATTATACTTTCTTTCTCCAATCACTCTCTCTCTTCACATTATTTTAATGTTTCTCACACCCACTACCCATTAGTTTAATGTTTATCAACCAAGGGC
>BSSO01003932.1:0-15439 GCA_030267885.1 Mesembryanthemum crystallinum
AGTGGAGGGTTAATTTAGGGATGATATGGGGGTTTATTTGGTTTGGAAAGGTAATGGTGGGACAAAAAATTTGGTGGTTTGGAAACGTAATAGTGAGACGGAGGGAGTATAAGTTAAGGATAACAAAGTTGTCCAAAATAGCTTTAAAGTCAATGTAGCTTATATTGTATTAACTTATTTTTAAAAGCTCTTTCACACATTATATCTCAAAATAAGCTAATGACAAGAAAATAAGTTAGTTACATCAATAAAAGAGCTTAGTGTGATACCTTATCAAACACAATTTTAGTGTAATTTTTGACTAGTTGTAAAGCTTTTCGTAATGTGTTTTTCAAGATTAAGAGCCAATCTTATTAAAGCACAGAAAGCAAGCACTCCACTAAATTATAGAGATGTTGTACCAAAGATTCAAACAAAACCGAAAAGGTAAAAACAAAACACCAATAGGCAACAAAAGAACAGAAGCCAAAAAAGAGTCGTAAAAACAATAGTGGACGTTCATTTGAATTGACATTTTATGAATGAAAACAACCTTTTCATAATGTTTTCATTCTTAAAATGTCAATTCAAATGAATGTCTACTATGCATGAATTTTGCAGGACGCACAGGAACACATGCCCACCACGCTTTGCACTAAAATATTTCATTATGGAAATTTCAGTTGTTCCTATGAATAGGATTCAAACTCAAGATCTCTAAAATTAAATTACTCTAATACCGCCATGTAAAACAATTAATTAGTCCAAAAGTTTAATTGATCAATTTCAGTTATATAAGGTGTGTTCATTTCAATCTACTCAATTTGCATTCAACTTACTCAATTCAGTTCAATTTTACAACTTACCTTTTCTCTGACATATTATTATTCATCCATTCCAATTCAATTTGTTTCATAGTTTTATATCAGTTGAAATAAACACATACCGAAAAAGAATTAAAATCCCCCTAAATAGGACAAGTAAATTAGTAACAATTAATGGAGCTCTTCATGGGCGGGAGGACTCACTAGGCCCGGCCTGTTCAATCCTGAAAAAAGGGCGGACACAGACAAGGTATTTAGGTGAATTTGTACAAATTTGGCCAATTAGCCTATTTACCGGCCTGGTCCACGAGCCAAAAAAATCATACTAAACCCGACCCATTACCCGTCCAGACTCGTTTTTGAACATCTCTACTACATTCCAAAAGGTTGATTGGGTTAAGGCCTTTGTGGAAAGGAGGGGGGAAAGAGACCACTAGTATTTGGGACGTACTAATCTTCTAGATGAAAGTTACTAGTTATATTGTACAAACAAGATGCTGTCATAGTGTCATTGTCTCCTTTCAAAGAGAAAAGAGATATTTTTTTCTCGAGGAAAAAGAGGTGATATACCTTCTAGAAGACATACAAGTTAAAAGGCTTCAACTTCAAGTAGCAGTTGCACATCTCTTAAATTATCCTTTCCTTCTGTCCTTCATCATGAATTGGTGGTCCATATCTTTGTCACCCAGTAACTTATCAACATGACAACTTTAGCCACACATTATGTTTTTTTTTTTTTTTATAAAAAAAAAATAGCAATATTATTCCAATAATATGAAGTAGAGTACTGGAAACTAAATAGAAAAACAAAAGGCAAAAAATGGTCGTGTGGTAAACTTGAAAGTACTTCTAGTTAAGAAGTACTAGTACTTTGTGAAGTTGTTAAGTTAAAAATGAAAGTCAAATTAATTGAAGTAGAATTGTTGGGATGATTTTACCTTTTATAATATGATTATCTAATTCTGTTGCGTAAGTAGAAATTTTTTTAGCTGTTAATAAATTTTAGTTTGTGATTTTGTCATGGATTTACCAATGAATTTTAATTCAAAAAAAATACACGTACTAATTTGCTACAAGAATTTATCTTTACGTGTGAAACACCTATCTAAAAGGAATTCTAGATGTACATGATAACAAAAACTTGATTACTCCTAATTTACATCAAGAGCCTAATATTTATTATTCGACTTTACCTATATATATATATATGAATGACTTGTTTGAATTCTAATAGTGGCCGATAGGGCTATCAAAAGTTGACACGATATGATAATACGACACGAAACGGATACAAATATAGCGAGTTGGTGTTGAGTCATGAGTAACATGTTAATTTAATTGGGTTATGTAAAGGTTGAAACGTCCAATTCAAAAATTTCCTGTTTTTGACCCGTTTATTCCAAATAAGATTACCTGTTTGGGTCGAAAGATCTTCAACCCATTTAACTTTGACACGAACACAACCTATTTGGCAGCTTTGGTGGTCAGGCAGTAAGCACAACGGGTTCTCGCAATAATCTAACTTTACTAAATTAGAAAGTCATTTGGATGATATCATTTTTATGTTGTAAAGCAATCTAAGTTTCTACTAAATTAATGTTTAAATTTTATAAAAGTTAACTAATTAAAAGAGTAAACATACTATAGAATGAAATGGAGGAAGTGAGCTTGGGGTAAGTAGCACAATGGCGCATTCTTCATTCGTCCCCCGATGATTGGGGTTCGAATCTCATTAGCCACAAAAACTAGGTGGTTACCTTGCCTATTTGAAAAAAAAAATAATGAGGAAGTAGATCATAGTGACAATTTTTCTCAATTATTAGTACTCCCTTCGTTCATAATAAAAGTTTACAAATAAGTTACACTTCTAATACTACTATTAGTTTTTTTCTTACTATTACATTCACACCTATTAGTAAAGTAAGGACAACTTGACCATTTCTTTTTTTTTTTTTTTCCCTCAAAAATTGTACCCAATAATAATTGTCACGTTTTAATATAGTATAATTTTTGTGGGTGCTGAGTTTTTTTTTTCTTTTTTTTTTTTTTTTAATAATGTGGGTGCTGAGTTAAAGATAATATAGGCATCCAAAGAAAGCCCAAAAGGATAAGGACAATCGAAAAGTGCTACGATTTGGTTTCTACACATGACTTGCGTTGGAAAGTCCTATCATTTGGATGTTATTTTTATTGGGTAATGATGCGAACTACACCTTACACTCCACTTCTATAATTGAACCTACATTTAAAGCATACTCATCAACTATTCATTGTTACTTCTACAAAAATATCTCATAACTTGGCTCACAGATTTAAACACATTACAAAACTAGGCCATCCGTTATGTTAGTTCTTCTATTAGTCGGAACCGAATTTTCTTATGAATACATTGTATTTAGACCTAGTTTATTTGCAAGTAAATGTGAAAATGATGAATTTAGCATTTTGTTGAATATAAGTAGTGGTGGATAAGGAAGAAGAGTGGAGTAAACGATTACGTGAATCAGGCTATCCGTTATGTTTAGTACTTCTATTAGTCGAAACCGAATTTTCTCGTGAATACATTGTATTTAGAACTAGTTTATTTGCACGTAAATTTATGATTATCATGAAACTTAACATTTTGCTGAATAAAGTAGTGGTGGATAAAGAAGAAGAGTGGAGTAAACGATTACATGAATCTATACGTTGCAAAGTCCAATCAATGTAACATCATTACATGCATAGATGTATTTACATTATAAGTGATGAAGTATGATGTATATGTATGCACGGTATAATGCCCATTGCACTATAATCATCTTACTAATATTTATAGGAAGACGCATGCATTTATTATCCCCACCAGAAAATTTCTGGCCTAAAACATCCTATTATAGCCAATCATATTATTCGAGAGGGTAACAATGCGGATGATTTGAAGTAAGCCTAACAAGACCAGACAATCCAATCCAAACCCGACTTGAAGTTATTGAGAGAAATCCAAACCGAAGTTAACTTGTTTTTAAAATTTGAAATAAAAAAATGATTTTGTATCATTTCACATTATTTACGACGTGTTTAACCACTAATTTGAAATTTAACCCGAATCCAACCTATTCATCCAAACTGCCATACCTAGTTTAAAGACATCTCTCACCAGGATATATTGCTAAACAACCTCTCTTTTAGAATCAATCTCTCTGTAAAGTTCGACAATATTCTTCATGTCGACTCGTTAGAACTACAAGCCAAGAGGAAGGCTTTGTAACGATTTTCTTCTTTAAGATAATTTCTCTTCATATAACTGAACAACTCCATTCAATCAGCAAAAAGCCACCAATTTCCAGGATCAAATCGAACACAAACAGAATCTGCTTTAGAATAACTTCTTTCTCCAGATATGCTAGATTTCAGAAACAATCAGGTGAATAATGCTAAAAACACCACAATTTCATACACCTCGTTTCATTGAATAAATGAATTTATACTTGATAGAGAGATAATCAATTGACTAATTTCTCTATAAATGCTTAAATTAAAATATCACTATCAAATTCAACTTGGTGAGTTTGAAATTTCTTCAAGAAAGAGAAGAAAAAGTTCACGTGGATGAGACACTAAAACAATCAAGGGACATCATGTACAAATTTCCAACATCTATGCAAATTGCATTTCAACCTGAATCAGCATTCTTTTAATCTAACACAAACCTCTGTTATCAGAGTAGTTGCCAATCATCCTCCTGTACACCATCGGCATTGTTCGAATGCAGCATGTCATAAGAGTCATCATCTCGGACTTCACCAACACTGCTGCCCACATCACATTGACCAGCTGCCTTTGGGGAGTTACGGCTGCGTGCCACTGTGAACAATGGAGCACCATTCGATTCATCTGCTAGCCTAGTTGCTCGAGAACAGAAATCGTCGAAGTCATCTGACAGCCAAAAACAAGAAAGGACCATTGACTTTCTATTCCAATATAAACAGTTAAGGGTCGTGTAGTTGCTTGTTTATTTTGAAAATGATTTCCCTAATTAAGCAAAAAGAACAAGAAAGAATCCCTTCTACCTAGAAGTGATATTGCCAAGCCATCAAAAACCAAATTAGATTAGGAAATTAAGTAGATATAAGGAGCCACGCTTTTCTTCTGACATGTCTTTGTAATCTTAAGATGGGTAGGGGTCCAGTTTTGCGACTAAGAATTCCCTTACATTATAAAAGGGAAAATGCAGCAATTGCATTAATTTGCAGGCAAGTCCAAAATTCACTTCTCTGGTATACTTCATGCATGCATCTAAATGTGCTCGATTTGATTAAGTTCACACATCTTTCAAGTGCGGCAAAATAAGTCTAGCTAAAGTAGTAGTAATTGACTAGCAGTTTCCTTCCTTGAGCAAGAAACAATTACTTCAAGGTAAGAAGCCAAAAGTCTCTTCTCCAGCCAATACCCATAGAAACATAACCTTCCACAAAATTTGCCAATTAGACACCCTTTATCCATAGCAAACCAAAAAGAAAATGAGGCAAAGAAATGGACGAAAGTCCTAGGGTCCTAGCTTTCACACTTGCTATGCTGCTTCCAACTGCTACCTCACAACAAATAAATATAAAAAAGCAGATTCTCATTCCACCAATAATGCATGATCTCATCATGCTTGGAGATAGGGAATCCGCATATCGCCTTTAATGAGCATAGGTCAGCTACTTCAACCCAGATTCACATTATATCAATCTCCACCCACAGAAAAGGACAATCGAGATCACAGTACTCCTCTTGATCTAGAATGATAATCACTGATTCCCCCGGCAGATTCAAATGTCTATCATGCATGATGCATACGGTTTCTGAATTCTACTCCATGCAGGATTGGGCCAGGAATAATCGTGATGACTCCAAGGGCTCGTTTAAAAAAGTGATTACAGTGTAATACATCACTTTATTAAGTACATGTATAGGTGGAAACAAAAAGAGGGACATGAGTAATACAAGAAGAATTTGATGGATTACATGAGCCAATGTAACCATACTTGCTCAAGTTTAACCAATGTAAATATAAACATCAGTGCATAACTAGATGTATTGATATATACAACCATTAACAGCTACAAGGTTTATGAGTAACCATGAGATCCATGAGTATGTGAATAACTATATAATAAACACGGCCTCTCTTTGGGTCAAAGCTGTAGGGGTTTTTAAGGGGGTGATCCTCACGGATATTCAGCCGCATCGGGGTGATTTGTAAATTAGATATTCTTTTGCACCTAGATCTCTCAAGGACTCCTTATCCTCTTAATTTGTAATTACTCACATTTTGACTTTTATACAAATTTTTCTTATGAAGAATAATACTCTTTGTACTGTAATAGTCATTACATCCAAGTAGACGCCACTTAAGAGTATGGGTAGGTCACTTTATGGGATATTCACTTCACTTGCAAGTCCTTCAATGCCTTGTCAATCCTTCACAATTTTCTTGGTTCCACATCCATATTTCCTTTGGAAAGTCAAAGGTACAAAGGTGTGGGACATTGGCTACATGTAACACCGTACACGGCCGGGCTAGCTATTCCCCCGCGTATGTGCTTGCTTTGTTGTGCCAGGAGACTTTGGAGCATATTTACTTTTGCAGTAAGCTGATTTGTCGATTGGGAGGCTTGGATGAGCCCCGGTTTTGGAGCTTTTCCAAGGTCATTATGTACGCTCTGATAGGGGAAAATTCGAGTATGTCATTATGGCTCAATTCCTTCTAATAACTATTGGTAGAAGATACTCATTACAGAAGTTCAAGGTTCATTTGTTCCTCTTCTCTCTAAAACCTTTTGCATGGCAACATGCCTGTGCAAACTTCTCTTCAATTCCCACTAATCAATCAATGGTATGATCAACTATTCCCGATTTCAGAATCATATTATCTCTCAGGGGATCAAAGGTATACTAAGCTGGGCTATGCTTTGCAGGTGCCATTTGTGATTTACCTCTGCCCATAGCTCTAGCACAGTCAGTGGAAGGTTTATAATGCAGTCTTGGACTTGGACATACGGTGCAAGGAAGGTTTATAATGCAGTCTTGGACTTGGACATACGGTGCAAGTAGCAAACTCAAACCCACACCCACACTCACACCCAGGAGGGGGGGGGGCAGAATGCCTTAGTTGACTCATATGGAGTTACTTTGTGACACTAATGGCTCTGAGGTGACAAGTTCTGGATAAGGATTCAGTTCACACTAAATCACGCAAGTATTGAAAGGAGCTTGACTCAAAAGTCATAAACACAAAAGGAAAAGTCATGTTTTTAGAGATACTTGACAGTAAAAGCTCTACTTGACAGGAATGATTCAGTATTATTCCTTGAGAAATGACCAGAAGTTCACAACCTTACAGTAACCACAAAATAACTAATAAAGTCAAGATTCCATGAATGTGTACCTTTGTCCCTGCAGTAGAAGCCAATTGCCAAAGATGGATCAATAGACTCCAAAAGAATGTGGCGGACAACACTGTTGAACATTGAGAGTATGAGAACAATTAAGTTAAGATATAATTCAACAAGGAAATCTACCTCAGACAAAATCTTACTTGCAGTGGTATGATGAAGTATCAGCCTCTAGGTCCTTCTTAATGTTAGCCACCTAAAAGACATTGCCAGAGCAGTAAAAGTGTTATTAAACCCCCCCTTTCAATAACTACATCAGTTCCTAAATAATCGTGGACCACCAGCAGAAACATGTAGCTGTCTGATCATCATGAACTCACATGGAGAAAGGCATACAAGGAAACAGCAAATAAAGTCAAAACATAGGATTTCAAATATTCACTCCTTTAATGAATCCTAAAGTGTAAAATTTTAAGGATTAAATTAGTAATGTATTAACCTGTTCGTAAACACGAGAGTGGCGGACAGATGAACAAAGGTAAATTATCATGAGAATTTATATACGCACTCCATCCTGCAAAGTTCTTCACTCTTCGAAATTAGTAAATAGTAAGGGAACATCAGTACTGTCTCTTGTGTCTATTTTTTGTGTATTAGTGTTATTGACATCTCTTGGAATATTTCAAATTTCAATGCAAACAGTTGACTTGATTTGCAATGCTTTGGGACAACCAAAATAGAAAGTTCTACACTTGACAGGACGGAGGGACTTTATATTTTTAAGATAAGGGAGTATTTGTTAAGGCACCAAATGGTTAAGAGACATGGCTCCTTCAAGAAAGAAGAAGGCTGGTTAGGTTGGCTATTCTAATCCTCTCTGTGTACAAAAACATATTTTACTCACACAAGTATATGAGTTAAAGAAACAACAATTTCCAGTTTCAGAGGGAAAACTCCCATGGAGAAGAGAGAGACTCAGCTTTGATGATCTGTTATCAACAGAATTGCTCTTAAATTCAGTTACTAGGGGTATTGCTTTAGGCTACTATTCTCAATAGTAAGCACTAAATAGTCATCACCATCAATCTTTCACATTGGAAAGCTCTAGTACTTGCGTTGTACTTTAGTAAAGGCTGAGAGAACCCACTCATAAACTCACTCATGCATTTTTGACAAATGCCAAAACTAATTGTTTTTAGATAAGAAAATTAATTATTAATAAAAGAAAAGAGATTTACAGCCTAAGAGGACAAGGTGTCCTCAAAGAAATGAACAAATACCAAACTTATATGTCACAAATTAGGAATTCAATACAGTATTCTATCTAAAATCCTCTACTTGTACAGTGTGGGGCCGCATCGTGTACTTGGCCTCTCTTTGGGCCAAAGCGGCGGGGGCTTATAAGGGTGTTCTCCTCACTGACCTTCAACGTCATTGGGGTGATTTGTAAATCTTACTTGAGGACTCCTAGTCCTCTTGTAACTCTTTCCAGTTATTAATACAATCTGTTTTTCTTATCAAAAAAATAAAATCCTCTACTAGTACAATTATTAGGGTCATTTAAAAGTTTTGAACAATACATGTTAACATAATTCCCATGATACATCTGAGATATACGTATTTGTTACAATTCCTAGGTTGTTGAAAAGTAACATTTAACTTGGCATTCCACATACTGGTACTATTGTGCGAATTTACAACGAATTAATAGTCAGACATCATAGCCATTGGCAAATTTTGAATCTATGAAATCTAAACCCCTATTGGCTGTTATAGCTGAATTAAATAATTCCTTAGACGAAGGTTGCCTTGTGCGGGAATCAATACTTGGTTGGAAAACGGGGAAAAGAAAGCTACCTACGGTGAATCAGGTACTATTAGGGTTTTTTTTTTTTTTTTGTTTTTTTAGAATGCTTGTAAATTTTTTTTAATCAAAGAATAGGAATTATATATACCACAGTAAGAACAAGCCCAAAAACTACAAACTGAAGTAGAATTCCTTCAATTTGAAATTATTCAATTACAAGTTTTCAGAATTCAGCTCTTCTCAACTCTCGTACGCTCCTAGACCTAATCTAAACATCTAGGACAACATTTTCTTCTTGGATAATGCGTTCTCGTCCTCCCACCTTAAATACTCCAATCTCCCAATGACATCCTCTAAGTAGGTACTCTCTAAATACCCCATTTTCTACAAAGGCATTGCTTGTAGCTCCTATTAGTTTTTATGTGGAAGTAGTGGGCTTGTAATGCCAAAGTCCGAGGGAGAGATTTGAAGGGAATGGTTTTGTATTTATTGATGTGAATTGCTTGAGTACATATCTTGCTTGAATACATCACTTGCTATTTATAGGATTGGATTTCCACCTCCTTAGCCTAGATATTTTTATGAATATTTCTAGAATACATAACTCTAGATGTTTCTAACTCTAGATTTTTCTTATGGATATCTCTAGAGTATACAACTCAGGATAGTTCTAGCACTAGATTAATCGCAGACATATTCACGAAGGCATTGCTAGCAAAAAAATTCACACTTCAGAGAACTTGGACTTAAAAAAATTTCTAGATTAGGGAGAGTGTTAAAGTAATCTAGAAAAATCCCCCTTAGAGCATCTCTAGAAAAATCTGGTCACCTCATAAATATCTTGAAGTCTAGAAAGATCCATGTAGTAAAATCTCCATAGAAATATCTTAGCTAGGAAAATCTAGTGCTAGAACTATCTAGAGTTATGTACCCTAGAGATATCTATAAGAAAAATCTAGTGTTTGAAACATCTAGAGTTGTGTATTCTAGAAATATCCATAAAAAAAATCTAGGCTAAGGAGGTGGAAATCCACTCCTATAAATAGCAAGTGATGTATTCAAGCAAGATATGTACTCAAGCAAGTCACATCAATAAACACAAAACCATTCCCTTCAAATCTCTCCCTCTAACTTTGGCATTACAAGCCCACTACTTCCACATAAAAACTAACAGCTCCCAATGCAGCAAGATAGAAGTCTAATGTTTGAGTGAATAAACACAGGAAAATTTGATTCCAATATTCCCAAATTTGCCCAATAAAACAATAATATTCCCACGTTTGCACTTTTGTCACATGAATATGCCATTAGCTGATGCCAACATCGAGGTGTTAGGGGCAGTGACAAGAAATTGGTGAGAATTTTGGAAGCAATTTCTGGGATTCTGGAGCCAATTTTGGAAGCAATTAAAGTTGGAAGCAATTTCATAAGAGTTGCAGCTGACCAGTAAAGCTTCACTGTCAAGTTAATTTGCCCTTCATTGAACTAATTTGGGAAGCAATTTCTGGGATTTTGATTCATTCTATATTTTCTTGGTGTTAAGAGTTGGGGAAGAATTAGGGAAATTAACTGAGAAAGGGGGAGCTTTTAAACGAGGAAGACAACCCCCTCCAAAGGGCCGTTGCTTCATATGCCATGTCACCACCAATTAACGGAGTTGCAAAGGCATCCGCTAATGGCACATTCTTGTGACAAAAGTGCAACCGTTATAATTTTCATCCTAGGAATATTATTGTTTTATCAAACAAACTTGGGAATATTGGCATCAAATTTTCCATAAACATAAGCATGTCAGACCTGTTAGTTTCTCTTCATGTACTACATATATAGAAATATGTACTCTAATCGAGATTAGCAAAGCTACTAATAAGGTTGTGACAACTTCTTTTGCAATAAATGTCAATTCCTGAGTTTCGGGACCCGTAGGTAAACCACCAAACAGTCGAACCATTGATAAAATATCATCCTAGCAACAAGTGATCCAAAAATCCCTTCTTCAGCCAAAAGGTTAATAATTTGACATTTAACCGACAATTGAGGATATTTATGAGAATATGGACTGCGTACATTGGTGAGTTAAAATCACAATGAAAGTAATTGCATGCTGATGATCAACCTTGAATTGGGGAAATTTTGGGGAAAAGGTGGGATAAAATGAATATCCTCAAGTACTATATGGTTTTGCTCTTAAGCCCTACTTTTATGATGCAAATTGTTTGCAATCCATTGCTCCTGGTTGTGTCCCAAGGGGTGCTCCCAATCTGAACCAGAATTTGCCAAGGGAGTTCTTAATGCTTTTGAAAAAAAATGGTGAGAATGAACGCCTCCCAAAGAAGGGATTTTTGGATCACTTGCTTCTAGGAATGATGTATTATCAATGAGTCTGATTGCTTGGTGGTCTATCGACGGCTCAAAAACTCCATTATTGGCAGATATTACAAAAACTGTATGCCCACAAGTATTAGCTCTTCTATTGAATGGACTTGGAATACATATTCCCATGTTCACAACACGAAGAGAAACCAATTGAATTCTGGGAGTAATAACAAGCTTTTGTTTATTCACTCAAACATCAAACTTGATAGCAACAACCAATGCATTTGTGAAATGAAATATTAATCCGTAATGTACTTACCTAGAAGATTCCATTATAAAGTTCGAGGATTTAAGGTGGGAAATAACACATAGTTTCAAGAAGGAAAGATTGTCCTAGATGGTTGGAGTTTGACAAGGCGACAAGCAATAGAGTAGGTGTGAGAGTGTAGGAGAATTGAGAAAATGTGACTTCTGAAACATGTAACCAAGTAAATTTAGTAATTGAGTATTTCACAATGACTAAATTCAATCTAGTTTCCGGGCTTGTTGTTCTTATGGTAATATATAATTCCAATTGTTTAGTAAAAAAATTGCTTTAATTCTAAAAGATAAAAAATTAAAGAAACCCCAATTGTACCTGATTAACCATGGGCAATGTTTCGCATCCCCGTTATCGTACCACATATCGAATCAAAACACATACTGGGAAGCACTGAATAAGGATTTTATTTTTTTTTCCTGTGCTTATTGCAAAAGCATTTGACTTCCTTCTATTTCGAACAATCTACAATAAATCTTTCCATATAGCTCATTTTTAATTTTATAATCATCTTGGTTATTGACCCCACTTTGTAAACTACACTGGAAAGAAGTAACACTACATGCCTTTTTTTAAAGTACATGGTGAGATCTTTCCACCTATACATCCAGATAAGTTGAGGTCATTTATGAAAGGAAACTCATAGTATGGCCTTATAGCCTTAAGGGGCCAAGAGCTGCCTCTCTTCCCTTCATACGGATTCTCATATGGACCATGCTTTTAGGGCTTTAAGCATCCATTAGTGAAATAGAAACAGAAACGGATAGCGAAACAGAAACAAAAACAAATAGAAAGAAATTACAAAAAAAAAAAAAAAAGGCAGGGCATTGAGAAACCACAATACAAAATCACATTTTAGAACTCTCCACAATAACTCTAATAATATGATTTTAACATTGTCATCACATAAGTATTATTAACAAAATGGTGGTCAATATTATCCTCACAAGTCAAACATGCACAATCATTATGGAACAGAGAGTAGCTTATTTCATTATGCCTACGTTAGCTATTCTCATATGGTCATACCAGTATAGACTAACCTAATAAGCTCCTTTCTTCACACTCCCCCATTAAACTATTGGATAATATCTCCATGAAATAATTTGTGGTTCGTTTAGGTAAACAGAATGGGAATGTAATTTTCCTATCTGGGTTTTTTCAGTTTGCAAGGTCTATTTTTTTGGTAAGATTTTATGTGGTAGTGTTTCTACAATTTGATAGTTTCCCCAGATATTAAACAAGTATTTTAAGAATCTTTGTAGGAACTGTAATTGTGTTCTTCAAGTTGACATTGCTTCTCTACCTTCATTAGAATTGAATAAGTCCATTCTTTATCAAATGCTTAGCTAGAATCAGATTGCTACTTTCAAAAAATTGAATTGCTACTGAAATGCAAATCTGAATGCGCGAACCAAATCTAAATTCGAATGGGGTATCCAAACAGAGAAGAACGGACTAAGTCGAGCCACGGACAATGAATGAGAACCGTCATTTGAAGTGAGCCTTACTTCAAGTGGTTCAGGAAAGAATCGGTGAATTATGTGACACTGGCTATTACAGTAAGGCTTTCTCCTATCACATCATTTTCTTAAGATACGAAGGCTTTCTCCTATCACACTAGTGTTTCTTCAATTTGATAGTGTTTGTTCAGAAATGTTACAAGTATCTTAAGAGTTTTGCAAGAATCTTAATCTCGTTCTTCAATTTAATACTGCTTCTCTATCTTCATTAGAATTGAATAAGTCCATTATTTGTCAGTTGCTTAGCTAGAGTTGGATTGTTAATTTCAGTGAACTGTTGTTTTTTTTTTTTTTAATAAAGAAAAATAGTTAATTTCAATGAACTGTTACGCTAGTTAATTGCAAATCTGAACGCGCGAACCGATTTGGAACTAAGTCGAGCCGCAAGGGATGAACAAGATACATTACTCTAAGTGAGCCCTACTTCAAGTGGTTTGGGAATAAATCAGTGAATTATGTGACACTAGCTATTACACTAAGATTTCTCTTATCACGGCACTTGCTATTGTTCAAGGTTAATGTCATATGGCTAAAAGACGGTTGCACGTAAAAAGCCAAGGCCATGTTCAAGGTGGTTGTCATTATACACTTTCGGTGTCGAAATTGTTTTCGTAGGTATTCAATATTAAGATCAAAAAAAAATTCCTTGTAGTTAACTACTTAATTTTAAACTTTAACCCACAAAAGTGATTTCCAAAACCTGGATATTTACTTAACTAAATAAATTTACACTGCAAACCACCCTAACAAGAGATAACAGTTTATTTTGTTTTTTGTTTTCTTTTCCCTTTTGCTAGGTGGATGGGAAATGTGGAAGCATGGTAACGTCCAACATGTGTACGATCAGAAGTTATTGAATGAGAGACAAGATTCTAAGAGAATTAGGATGATAACTTTGAGCAGCACAACATACAATGGCATCAAGATGCACTACAAAATTGTCCGTTTGAAAGAGCCTCTACAGCTCTGTATAGTGGAAAGTGGACGAAATATGCTAACTGTAGAAAGAGTTCCAGACTAAAGTAAAGTGGACAAGAGACGATGGCAAGGATGCTTCCTTCGCCAGGCCACCGCGGAAAGAACCGATGAGGGGTAGATGAAGTAATAATTAATGCAAAAACAGACAATTGGAAAGCAGAAAGGCTTTGTTCTTTTCCTTGCATAATCTTCAAGGAATATTTCAATTCCGCCTCTCTCCTTCCCTCCTAATACAATATAAACTTCTAGCTTAATAAGCTCATGACATTACAGGTAAACAAATATAATCAAGTGATAAATTAATATGAGAGATACACTTACAGGTTGGGCCTCATGTGGATCCAGGTAGAATGCCTTATCATCTTGCACACCAACAATGTAAGTCGAAACACCAGGTTTTCCACCCAAGATGCCTACACTCTGAGGAAACGTAAATGTAGCCCCCAGTAAAGGAACATACCTGGCAATAATATTCAACACTATAAGACAAGTATAAGGAAATGACACCAGTCATTTTAATGGCAACAGAATATTACGAGATAAGATCATTGGCAACAAAAGAAGACCAGATAAGACAATCTCATTCCAGAATAGTTGTACTTGAATGGTTCATGTTGATAGTGTTCTATTGATAACATAAAATGACACCGCAAATATCAACAAGGATGAAATGAAGAACATAGATGTACCCATGACAAGATACGAGATGGAAGCAAAAGCGAATCCTTCGTATGATAACTATAGCATGGTCATCAGCAAGTTAATAAAATTTCACCTCAAAAACATGAGAATTTATGTAAAAAAAAAAATGATCCAAGATTCCACAACAAAGTCAAGTTTTTCCAAGTAGCTGAACTTGTGGATAGAAACTAGAACAATATCAAATTTGGAAGGTCACATAAGGTGAAATCAAATCTTAAAAACTTGTACAGCACCAGGTGGATTATGAAATAAGTGATATAGTAGTTATATGGATATCGCACTCAGAAGTGCAAGTTACCTTTTAGCTTTTTGTGAAAATCATATACAAACAGGCCTCACAAACAAATTTATTCTTGTTTAAGCGGGAAAGCAAATCTCTTCTCGTATAATCTATATAATTAGTTTAAAACACAACGATTTAACCAGAGCTTGACACGTCAGCATGCCATGTAAGCGCTTAATACCGCCACATATACGTTGACGTGTCACATGCATTGCTATGTAAGAACCACATTCATCTTCTCAATTTAAAAAAAAAAAAAAAAAAAATTCATAGCTAAAAAGATTCGAACTCCAAACCTTTAGGTTTTGATACTAACTCTTTACCAACTACTCCAACATTCATATGT